>JAEIFU010000553.1:0-119603 GCA_018904235.1 Lordiphosa stackelbergi
GATGGTTCGTGTCCCGGCTAAATAGTATTCACAGTTCTGCTGCCTACTTTAGGCCTTTTGGGAATTTTAGCGCGAATCTTTTTCCATTTGAAGTCAAATAAAATTCTGAGCCAAAGGCCTCGACATAGCGCTTGCCCCCATATAATTAATTATAATATTTTTATTTTATAATGTATTATAACTAATTTTAAAAAATAAAATAAAAGACTTCTACATCGATATTTAAATATTTGACTGATCGATCTGCAAAGAAGTTAAAAGTCTGTCATAGCAATATAGTCCTCTTCGTAAAGAGCAAGCAGTCGTCTTTTTTCGAGGTTACCAGCGGGTTTTTGCCCCCCGGCTGCCTGGGCGACACGTGCGTGCCGGACTGCGCGGGGGGGACAGACGCCGTATACATTTATTGTGATGGCTCGGCGATCCAAGACTCGCGACCTGCTAATCCGAACCAGAACAAAGCAGTCTTCTACATTGCATATTTCTTTGGTTCTGCACTAAGTCCACTCCATCAGTTTGGTTTTAAGGAAAAACCCGGTACAGTAGAACAAGCTCACGCTCCGCTTTTTTTTAAACAGTACTGTAGTGTAGTATTCCGCGGGCTCGAACCAAAATTAAATAACCGTTAAAGTTTGAAAATTCAATGCTTTTGGCTCCAACTTTGGTACGAATCATGTTTAAGCCCCATACGGAAATCAGAAGTAACAAGAAGTTTCATACAAAAATTGAGGAAAGAAGAAGCAGAAGTTACAACTTTGCCTCTTGAACTTTTTGCATGTACGGAGGTGCGAAGTTGAATGTTACACTTAACAGACAATGTTGCACTTAACAGCACATTTGTGGAGACTATGTAAAATGGCTGTAGGCCTTATTATGCTTTGAGCAGCAGACGCAACATTGCACAGAAAAAAAAAGTGGAGATGTTTTCAATCCTTTAAATCTTTTAAATTCAATCTCGACTTCCAGGATATTCTACACAATGCAATCCTATAAGGATTGATCCATGCCTTTTAGACATGCAGCAATAACAGATGGGATTGGTGGTGTGCGATGAAATGCCATTCCATTCATGTTCAGTGCCATAGTGGCAGACCTTCGTTTAGTTTTGCAGGCGCGCACTAAGAAAGAAAATTTGGAAAATTCTACCTGGAAAAGCGTCGCGTGGTTGGGAAAAGTTTGTTCGAAAAATTTTCCGATTGACTTGAAACTTGGTTTGTAAGCATAGACGCCCGAAATGATTCGACACGTGTTTTCCGATTTCGGAAAATCCGCCCACGAGGAAAATGGCCGGAAAATTCTCCATGCAAAAAACTATTTTTCATCTGATTGGCCCGAAACTTGTTTGTAAGGATAGAATACGAAATAGTTTGAAATGTGATTTTCCGATGCTGGAAAATTTAACCTTAGGGTCGGAAAATTCCCGGAAAAGACAGCAGGAAATAAAATATTTTTCACCAGATTGGTTTGAAACTCGGTTTGTAAGTGTAGAATACGAAATAATTTGAAATGTGATTTTTCAATGTCGGAAAATCCGCCACATGCGGAAAAATTGTTTGCCGCCTGCCCACTGGGAAGTGGTTGGGAAGTGAGTGGGTGTGGGTGGTTGGGTGGCAAGTGGGTGGAAAGTGGGTGGTAAGGGGATGGGAAGTGGTGGGATGTGGGCGGGAAGTGGGTGGTATGTGGGTGGAAACTGGGTGGAAAGTTGGTGGGAATTGGGTTGAGAGTGGCTGGGATGTTGATGGCAAATAGGTGCATTGGTTCTATACTCGTTGAAGGCGCAGCGAAGCGCGACGGGTTATTGCTAGTAATATCTAAAGCATAATAAATAATTGCTTTACATTTGCGATATCGGTTATGTCATCTGCGAGCACTGAGAATGCATTTGTGGAGTTGATTGCCTCAGCAATGTGAGTCGTTATAACTCAACTACATGCATTAATAATCTCGTTTTGGATTTGAGGACATACTTAGCGTTTCTTGGGCAGTCACTAAATACTGCTTCAATACGATACGCAGCACGAAAATTTCTTTTATTTTCGACCGACTGCTCCAGAATGTCATTGTCATAAAGCAAGTCCTTGTCCAGAAAGATCACGGTTTCAATAATAGATCGTAGGCTCGCTCTATTCTGTCCTACTTGCTCCGCAAATGTAGAGTTAATTTGCGCTTTGACTGAGTGAACATGTCGATTTTCAACTTCGTTTCGGGCCAATTGCTGCAATGCTGCATCTTGGTGGATGGGTGTTATCTGGTGCTTGTTGAACATCCCCTTCCAAAAGACAGCAAACACCACAAAGGCACCATCCGTAGACATTCAGTAAGCTAGCCATGGCCAATGAGTTTGCCAATTGTGATTAAAACGCAAGTGTTGCTTTTCACTTTCCGGAAATTTTAATAAGACTGGTGGAACCTGAATGCATATAAACAATTGGTGCCGTTTGTCATCTGGAATGATTCGAGTGACAAAGCGCACTATTTCTTGTTTAGTATCAGCATCTTCAAAAAGAAAAGGCAACTTTTCTTGATTCACCTATATACATTTGCATTTTGGTGTCACATTTGTAGCTTCGATTTCATGGGTATCGTTTTCTTCTGTTCTTTTGAAAAATAGTCCCTCAAAAAAGACCCTTTTTACTTCTTTTAGTGATTCTTGTCTTTGCACTCATTTTAAATAATTTGGAGTCAAACGGTTAAGAGTGGAACGCGCAAAGCCCACACAATGCAGGCACACTCTGATCCACGGGATTGGATGCGAGGCGCACACTAAGTGTGATCTATGCTACTACGATGATGAACGGCTTACTTGGACGCTTCGAGCTCCCAACGAGAAGTGAACTTTCTGGAGCGCACGGCCATCTTATACTTCAAGCAACGTAAAGAAATGTATAAATAGGCTCACAGCCATGTGTCCACGCGCATGCCTGATAGCTTAGCGCGGTAAGATGCCATGCCAATTTGTGACGTGCAGTTGGTCCCGAGTTCGATCCCCTGTCAAGGCGGGGTCAAGAAATTATAAATTCGTTCTCTTTCTGTTTGTATAAAACTATATTAAATAAAACTTAGCTAAAACCAAACTTTTTTAGTAATATTGGATTACCATTTGTCATTAATTTTTCGTTGGGTAATAATGAAATTATAAAATATCAATTTAATCCTAAAAATATCATTTTGATATGGTCGAAAAGTACACTTTGATATTTTCGAACAGGTCGATTTCAAGTTTGTCATATCGGCTTTTTATTGATATAAAAAAATATATTATTGAGCCACCAGATCATATCATTTTTTGTGTACGCAGAAGACACTTTAGAAGTTTGTTCTCGGCAAAACTTGTCAGTGAAAGACTTCAACAAAGACAGAAAAAAACAAACGCTCTTTAGTTGATTAAAATATATGTACTTTCTTCCCAGTATTAACCACCATGATATATATTCTTAGAATGTTTTTATCTTTTCACACAAAAAAAAACTTTTTGATTTGTTTAACGATTTATTTAATTTAAATACTTAAATTTAAGATGGAAAGTTTCGCTGCATTTTCTGCCAATATTGTGATACTGGTTAATGGATCATTCGAAAAACAGAGATAGATGCAAGAGATTTAGGGAGCAGAAACGATTTGGTAATGTCTAGGAAAATGAAGATGAGAGTGCAGTATACGCAATGGGCATG
Organism: Lordiphosa stackelbergi; assembly: GCA_018904235.1. Classification (NCBI taxonomy): domain Eukaryota; kingdom Metazoa; phylum Arthropoda; class Insecta; order Diptera; family Drosophilidae; genus Lordiphosa; species Lordiphosa stackelbergi. The sequence goes on from JAEIFU010000553.1 coordinate 3,669, forward strand.
GTCCATAGCTGGGTCGGATCATCCTCTAAGGCGCGACTTCTGCAGATAAACTGTAAAAGAAAGCGGTGATGAGAAGTGGTTCTTTGCTTAGTGTTTGCCAGTGGGTTGGGGGGGGGTTGCAAATTTAACGAGCGGTGATGGTAAAAAGTGTGAAAGCAGTGCAAACAGAGAACAGGTGGAGGATAGTGATCGAGGTCATGCTGTGCGTGGGCTTCACATTCAGAGACTAGCGCGCGCCTTTATTGCCATCGACAAGTGGGTAATTCCATAAATAATGACTGCGTTAACGGTTACATAAATAAGTTAGGTTAAAAATAAACTAGGTCTTACTGCATATGACTTGGGCTGACTACAACTAGGGGTTAGCACTAACAACGCCTGACGCCTCACTCCTGCAGCACGCGGTTAAAGATCAGTGGATCCTGCAGCTCATAGTATTGCGGCGAAACAAGCCCGTGGGCCGCTTGGGCGATACATGGCGGCGCACCTTGTAGCCCCCACTGTAGCTTTGATGTGTTGACGGTGGCGGGGCACTGTAAACATATTTGGTTTTTCTGCACCACCGAGGGGCAGATACTGGAAGAGGCACCTGCTTATGCACCTGCTTTTCGATGGGTAGTTGACGGGTCCACTTGGCCTGGCCTTCTTCCGCTTGGCCACCTCGAGGGCCGCTATAATGGGCGTGAGATCGTTGAGGGCGGTATTCTTATTGACATGGTAGTTCTCCACTCTGTACTCGTTGGAAGGTGCTGCAGGTGCTGCTGGAGGTGAATATTCATAGCCCTCGTTGGGGTGCTTCTGGATGTACAGCTCCTCCGCAGTTTGTGGAGGCGATGCAGGTCTCTTGGCCATTTGGTGATAGATATCAGCGGCTCCGTTGGTTGTGGGCGCATAGGCTGCTGTTATGGACTCCGTTGCGACAGCGACTCCAGAGTGCCCAGATTGTTGGGCAGCGGCGCCATAACTGTTATAGACTTCTGCCTGCTCCGGGCCCGAACCCGTATACATTACTGGTATCCAGAGCGACTGTCTTCGAAGCGGTATACTCCGTTTTGCCATTTGGCAACATGCTGAGGATCTCTTGCAGCTGCGCTGCCTTGCGCGTCTCTTCATCGGTCAATTTCTTGTGGCGTCCATAGATGTTAAAGTCGTCGCTTCCGGCAGGGGCCACTGCGACGATTTGAGGGTATTTGTCGATGTGTGTGTTTGTGTGTGGGTGTGTTGTGGTTGCCGAGATGGTGTGTATGCAATGAGTGAGATTTCATTAGATTTAGCAAATTAAACATAATGTGTTTGGTGTCTATTTACATTTGGTCGGAGCGTGTTAGATGACTTTTTGGCTGAGTTTATGATAATTACATTGAGGTCCACTTAACGTACAGGTTTTGGCTGAAAAACTCTATAAAATGCAGGTTTGGACAAATACATCAATAGAGAAAAATAAACTGATTTCGATTTACAACAACAGCAGATAACCAGACTAGCTGAAATTATTTTATCCTATGAGATACAGTCATTTATCTTGGTAAATATCATTCTTACTTATAGACGATTCTGCAATGATTCATAAAGATCCGAATCCCCATGAATTCTATTACTTTTGACTAAAACTAAGCATTGCGTCATCCCAAGTTTTTTGTGTGTCCCGGTATCCGAGTACCAATATTTTTGAAACCGAAAAGTCCAAAAGAACCAAAACATTGAACTGCTGCCACTTAGCTTATGATTACTTTTGCGCAATTTGGTGAAATCGTAGGCAAACTTTTGTATTGTGAAATAGAAAAATGCGAGACCGATCTTTTCGAAAACATTACATCCTACATTCTTAGACACGCGTTATAATGTCATGATAACCTTTGAACAGAAAAGTACACTCAAAAAAAATAGAGGGAAGCTAACTTCGGCTCCACCGAAGTTTATATACCCTTGGAGCATGAAATAAAAAATCAAAAAAGTTTTTCTCACTAGAACTACATTTTCGACCTATCGTTCTTATGGCTATATATGCTATAGCCATCCGATTTGAATCAAACTTGACGGAATTGTGTGGTAGTATACCTCAGTGCAATAAGTATATGTGCAAATATGTTTTCGTTTCTCTCTTCCTCAATAGTAACAGAACATATGTTTTAAGTATGCAAAAGTCTTTTGTTGTTATCTATTTTTAGAATGCTTTTGCATAATTCTTCTTTGGTCATCATTCTTAGCACATTAACTAAAGCACATTAACTATTAAAGTTGATCAAAAGTTTGAACTTAATACAAAATTTTAAGAACTATATTAAATGCAGGCATATACTTATTTCCTAAGAATGAAATACATTTGTTAAATAATAATTTTTGTTAATAAATATTGAAGTACTGTAAGGCAGTTCTTAGTTACTGGCTCTAGAGCTATAAGTAAAAAATATACTTGGCTTGAATCGTTTGGTTTAAAACAAGGTTTTTCCAAAAATGTTAATGCACATATACTTATTGCACTGAGGTATAATATTGATCTGTATAAATTTTGGGAGCGATAGCATTGAAAACAAAAAAGTTTTTCTTACTAAGACTTTTTTTCAAACCTATTTTTGTATGGCAGCTATACTATATAGTTGTCCGATTTTCATAAATCTTGGTGGAGTTATGTAAAATCATAGAATACTTATAAATACGAAGGTTGGGAGTTATAGCATTGAAAACAAAAAAGTTTTTCTCACTAAAACTACTTTTTCGACCGATCGTTCCTATGGCAGCTATATGCTATACCCTGTAGTACGGCGTACCGGTACTGGATCTAACGAATCCGCTAACGAATCGTTACTATCGACTACCAGCCTAACCACCAGCCATGTTATTTGCCTAACGAATTTTCTATGGGAATGTCCTCAAAACGTACCGTCGGTGCGACTCTGCATTACCAGTCGTTAGTGTTGTGATGGGTCGGTATACGCTGCATCACCAGTCGTCAGTGTAGTGATGGGAGCACACTCGCTAACGACAGGTGATGTATCACTACACTAACGACTGGTAACCTCTCGGGATATCCGAGCTAGAGATCCCAGCTCTACTTAAATTTATTCTGTCCACACACTGGTTCAGTAACGAGGACCCCCGTCAGAACTAAAAAGGGTTAACAGGGAACAAATATGGCATCGCAATGGGCCCAAAGTGGCCTAAGTGGGGGAGCGACATGTCGCTCTCAGCCGTCGCAACCTAACCTAACCTATTATATGGGCATTTCCGCCAAATGGTCAACCTGGACCGAAAAATAAAATTTAATGTAATTTTTAAATTTAATTATTTTCCAGGCAAAACATATGCTATGCTCACAACATCTCTTCATTGCAATCAATTAAGAATAATAAAAATGCATAGAGACCAAAAAGTTCGATTAACGATTAATTTTATCTTGCTTTTTCTAATCGTACGTTCGCGACCGTTAAATAATTCAATTTAAAAAAACCAATCGAAATATTTTTCTGTGTAAACACTCGATAGAAAGCTACATTAATCCTCTTTTATAATAAATTAATCGCTTTAAAATATTCCGTTCCATTTCGTAGATTTTTGCATTTCACTAGATGAAGCCAAAGTCGACTTCTATTCCGCGTACGTTCGCGACCTCATGTATTTTGCTATTATTATGAAATCTAAAACTCGATAATCCCCGTCTTTTACACTAAACACAGAGCTAACAAAATGCTATCAAATCGCAAAAAAAAGTGGGTATAATTTTTGTTTTCTGTCTCTGTCTTTTATGTTCATCAAAAGCGTACAAACGTACGTTCGCGACCCACGGAAATGCCCATATATTATTTTTGCAAAGTTTAAATATTTTACCGTGATCCGTTGTCTATTTAAACTTAACCTATTAGTGGTTCGTGTGTATTGTTTATGCTATGTTGTTATAAATGCTACTTTTATTTTATTCTAACTAGTCATATCACTGTTCGTAAATATATCTATCCCATATGACAGTGTTGAAATAAGGAAAGCTTTCAGATACCTAAATTTAGAAGGCAAAAGTGTTTAGTGTGGACGAGTGCCCCGACAGCAAAATACCCTGAATCAAGTAATGTGGTTCCTATGGCTTTGAATTACTTTTATTTTAAAATTTATTTGAAAAAATGGGGAGGCGCACATGCATATCTTCTTATTATGGTATACAGAATAGATAGCTATTGGGCCTAACTAAATATATTATATAAAGTTGTCAAAAAAGTCTTGGGGTATTTCCGCAAGCTTGTCTTTGCAAGCGCGTAGTTCTAGTTGTATTCGTCGCATCGGTTCACGCTAGAGCTTTTGGAAAGCTCTTTTCACGCGCTAACACGTGTTTGATTTATTGTTGTTTGTTTTTAGTCGTTCGTGAGTTATAGCGTCGCAAACATGGAGCAAAATAAAGAGAAAATACGGCATATTTTACAGTACTACTACGATAAAGGCAAAAATGCATCTCATGCTGCCAATAAAATTTGTGCAGTTTATGGACCCGATACAGTTTCCATTTCCACCGCACAACGATGGTTTCAACGTTTTCGTTCTGGTGCAGAGGTGATCGAAGATGCGCCACGGTCCGGAAGGCCTGTCGTCGAAAATTGCGATAAAATCGCTGAATTGATCGAAAGAGACCGGCATAGTAGCAGCCGTAGCATCGGCCAAGAGCTGGGCATGAGTCATCAAACCGTTATAAACCATTTGAAGAAGCTTGGATTCAAAAAGAAGCTCGATGTATGGGTGCCACACGACTTGACGCAAAAAACATTTTTGCCCGTATGGATGCATGCGAATCGCTTCTGAATCGCAACAAAATCGACCCGTTTTTGAAGCGGATGGTGACTGGCGATGAAAAGTGGGTCACTTACGACAACGTGAAGCGCAAACGGTCGTGGTCGAAAAGCGGTGAAGCTGCCCAGACGGTGGCCAAGCCTGGATTGACGGCCAGGAAGGTTCTTCTGTGTGTTTGGTGGGATTGGCAGGGAATCATCCACTATGAGCTGCTCCCCTATGGCCAAACGCTCAATTCGGACCTGTACTGCCAACAACTGGACCGCTTGAATGCAGCACTCATGCAGAAGAGGCCATCTTTGATCAACAGAGGCCGAATTGTCTTCCATCAGGACAACGCCAGGCCACACACATCTTTGGTGACGCGCCAGAAGCTCCGGGAGCTCGGATGGGAGGTTCTTTTGCATCCACCGTATAGTCCGGATCTCGCACCAAGTGATTACCACCTATTTCTGTCCATGGCGAACGAGCTTGGTAGTCGGAAGTTGGCCACAAGAGAGTCCTGTGAAAATTGGCTCTCCGAGTTTTTTGCCAATAGGGAAGCGAGCTTCTATAAGAGGGGCATTATGAAGTTGGCATCTCGTTGGGAACTCGTCATCGAACAAAACGGCGCATATTTGACTTAAATCGCATTATTATAACCAATTTTATGAACAATTGAAAATTCAATAAAAATACCGTAATATATGCTGCCAGTTTGTTTTATGGCTATACGATATATTCCTCCGATTTTGATCAAACTCTCCAAAAATGTGTTGAGACATATAATACTCATAACTGAAACGTACAAAGACGCTACCATTGAAAACAAAAAAGTTTTTCTCACCAGAACTATTTTTTCGACCGATCATTCCTATGGCAGCAATGCAGTCATCCGTTGACAACACCCTTTTCTCACCAGAACTATTTTTCGACCGATCATTCCTATGGCAGCTATAGTATAGTCATCATTATCAGACTGGACAGAATTGTGTGTTATCATATCATTTCGATCAGTAACGAGTTTGGGAGCGATAGCATTAAAAAAAAAAAAATTGCATACTAAAACTTTTTTCAGACCTATCTTTTGAATGGCAGCTATACTATATAGTTGCCCGATTTTCATAAAACTTACTGAAATTATGTGAAAGCATAAAGAACTTATAATTACGAGCTGCGGACACGTTTGCATTGAAAACAAAAAAAGTTTTTCTCACTAAAACTACTTTTTCAACCGATCGTTCCTATGGCAGCTATATGCTATAGTCGTCCGATCCGGCCGGTTCCGACAAATGTGCAGCGTATTTGTACCAAAAGACTTCGTGCAAAGTTTGGTTACGATAGCTTTAAAACTGACGGAGGAGATAGCATAGAAACAGACGGACGGACAGACGGACATGGCTATATCAACTCAGCTCGTCACGCTGATCAAGAATATATATACTTTATGTGGTCGGAGATGCTTCCTTATATGCGTTACAAACATCCGGACAATTTTAATATACCCTATAGAGGCCTGTTCTCAGAAGCGCGGAAAATAAATTTTTATGACGCACTCCATATAAAAAAACAGTGGCAGAAAGTTTCCGGGGCTGAATTTATTTTCTGTGTTCTGAGACGCGCTAAATAAATGCCCAATTGGCCTATCGATAGTTTACGTATCGATAGCAATGTGGGTCGTGAGTGGATTGAATGAACAGCTGATGCCATTGGCTGAATTGGCTGCAGCTCTTTATTTTGACATCAAAAATCGACAATGGAGAAACAAATACTGGCAGAAGGAAACGGACGGAAAGTTTCAACAGCGAGGAAACTATAAGCTAAGGGCCACAAATGAAGGGACGTACTGAAAACAGTCTCCAATGCCAACGTCCTACGCTTGGAGACATGGCGGCCGGTTGGCACGGACGGTTGTGTCCGCAAAATGAACCCAATGCAGGCCAGCTGAAAATGGACTTGGATAGCGGTGCGACTGCCGTGAGCAGCAGTGCGAGCTGGGTAGGGGCGTGTCTGTCAAACGTGAACCCGAGGAGGAGGATTTTGAATTTACGGCAAATAAAACAACAATTTTTTATGAGAACTGAAAATATATTTTCTAATCTTCTAGCGTAAAGCGTTTCTCTTGAAGCCCCAAAATGATGGCATAACACAAATCCATGATTTGTAGATACTCCCATGGCGTATAATTTGGGGCAACACTAAAAATTTATGTGGCTGCTAAATTTATAAAGTGTAGCAAGCCGCCTTCCTGCAGACGTGAGGAGCATTTCGCAATGAAATGCACCGTCAAACAACTACCACCCCCATCTAGTCGCGTATCTTGGCATACGTCAGGGCCGCATGATGCATTATGTACTCCACAAACTGCTCCATCTCATCCAATATCTTCTCCAAACAATTATTTTTGCCCAAATGGCAAACATGCAAATAATCCTTCAAGTATGTAGTAGCATACAACTTGGTAAATCTTTCCAATTTTGTTTTGTAAACAATTTAAAACAGCTGACCACCAGTGTGGCTGTTTTCCGTATTTTGCCTCTTTGGCGTATATATGGGCACACTAAAAATTTATGTGGATGCTAAATTTATAAAGTGCAATTTAGCGTGCTAAATTTTCCGCGCTTTTCAGAACAGGCCCTTTTAAATCAAAAAAAAATCGTTGAAATTTGCAGACTCAAATAGTTCAACAGTTAGGATTTGTTTTAGTCAATCACAGCTCAGAAAAAAGTGGTGGTGGAAAAGGGTGGTCGGGTCGGAAGAGCGAACTAAAATGATGATTTGTACGTTAATGAGTTTCTTTGACATATGATGGGAAGTAAGGAAATTAAATAAAACTAGATAAGCTTTATAAAATCATAAATGACAAATTGAAGAAATGGTGAACCAATACCACTTAGCACGACTAACTTTACAGACATTTATTATTCTATCTACATATTTTTCTTTTATAAATGGATTCGAACATTCAGCTTTATTCAATCTCTGAAAAACTTCAATGTATCCATCTGGAATCAAATCGGCGTTAAATATCGAGCTCAAATTGCTCAAATTGAACATGATTGTGATTAAACTTTATTTGAGCAATTGGGCAGATTTTGATTTAACCCCGTATGGACTGCTTTTTCTTAGAATGTGAATGAGATTTACACCACACTTGTGTCTGAAACAAGACTTGGGTTCCATTGCTAGAAGAAACTAAAAGGCTAAGGGCGATCGATATAAATAAAAACGCGTTAAGGAAATTCCAACTGTGAATTTTGTGCTCTGTATTGGAATGACTTGGGGTACGCACAATATTTCCTTGGTTATCATTAAACCGAAACCTGTTACGAAAAGAGGTGAGCCATTTTGATTTTCACTTTTTGTACACTTTTTAAATGATTGAAATATGATCAATAATGATTTCCAATTTTAGTTTGTTAGGATGACATACTTCATCTATATATTTATACATAATTTATATAACTCAAGGTTTTTTATAGACTATTTAATGGCTAATCGCTAAATATGTATATAAGTAGATAAATATCAAGTATGCGACATGTTGCCACTGTAAATTGCTGTTTAAGTTGCATTAGTAATAGGTTTGGTTAAGGCGCATCGATGACGTGATAAATTATTAATATTTTGAAACGGTATTTTATGTACATTAAAACTATTAATGTTTTTTTGTTTTGTTTGCTTTGATGGTCAGTTACCTAATATTGTAGGAATAGACCCGACGGAGATATATACACGGGGCATGTTAATATTTACAGTATTTACAATTTGTAGGCATTTGTAGATGTATTTTTTTTTTCACAAATTATGAGCCAGCTGATGCTTTCACTTTCGTCTTGTCGCTAAGTACGTGCGGAAGCGGAATGCGGGCCAAAGGGGAGGTAGTCGGGGGAGGTTGAGTTGAGTTAGTATGAAAATAAATTTGAATGGTTGTGATTGCAAGTTGACAAGACAAGTCAACGCCTTGTCATTGTTATTATTGTTTGTGGTTAAAGTGATGGGGGGAGAAAAGTGAGTAGATTTTAAGCAGCAAATAAGAGGCAGACAGCAGAGTTACCCCTTTAATTTTTACAATTTATGTACAATTGATGAACCAAAATCCCACCTTAACCTTCTTAGACTAGAACTACACACCATCTTGTCCATAGGCGGATGGCAGATAATTGCTCGGTGGTGCCTCAAAGGCCGCATGACCCACACTGAAAGGCGCAGCACCGCCGCTCACATAATTGCCACCCGCTGGTGGCAAATATTGGTGCGTGGCGCTACTAAATGTGGGCGGCTTCGACGGCGGACCGTAGTTGGCATGACCAGTGGGTATCTCGTATGTGGTGATGGCTGCAACGAGACCAAAGTGCACACAGTGTTAGCCAAAATGGGGCAAAACGGGTTGGCGTCGAAAACGAAAGTTGCTGGCTCCCAGGTTCGTTGGCCGACCGTTCCGATTTGGAGTGGCCTCTTCCGTTTTCGATGGGCATCATTTGTTGCTATTAGGAGTCTTAATTGCCGTGCATTGCATAACCCAGCTGCACCGTTAGTTCATGGCCCAATGAGCATATACTCACTCTCTGTGTGGAGCACGGGACTGGAGGTCTGCTTGTGGCCACTGCTGCCACCGGAAGAAGCTCCCGACAGTGAACTGAGCTTGGCAAATGGATGCACAAAGCCGCCGCTGGAGTGACTAGTGGCATAGGCGTGCGAGTTGATGTGCGCCGAATTGATGATGGATTTGCCCACATCGGTAACCTTATCGCCGGAGGCGGCCACCAAATTGCCGCCAGCACTCAGAGCATAACCGCTGCCCTTGATGAGCTGACCCTTGAGCGCGGTCACGCCTCCAGTGATGGCCTTGACGGCCTGGAAGATGGTATTCAGTACGGACTTCTTGAACGACCACGGATCATAGTCCACGGAGTTGCCCTAAAGTTAAGAAAAATTCAATTTGTTTTTTTTTGGACAAACATTTGAGGACACTTACATGAACCACAACCTCCTTGTAGCTATCACCGCCATGACTGCTGCCGCCTGAGCTACCTGAGGCTATGGAAGCGGATGCCTGTCCAATGCTGGACAGCAGGCCGGACTTCAGGTGCGCCACATAGTCAAAGCTGCCCGATCGCTTGGATATCTGTGACTCCTTTACACTCTCGCCCTGCTCGTTGTCCAGGTCTGTGTCCTCCAGCGAGAGAGATTTATCGGCAGCCGGATGGGCTTGGCAAATAAGCGGTAGAGTGGCTACCAGCAGGCACAATTGGAGTACCTGCATGGATGTAAAAGAGGAAGTGTCAGTTGCAAAATCGGGAACCGTTCATAAACTAGAAACGTGACAGTCATAACAATGGCCAATGCTCAAATAGTTGCAGCACACACATTTGCGGTTACTCCATGGAATGCATTCATGTGTCATCCACGCAAATTGTAATTCGCCACATAAATTGGCCTGCCCGAAATATATATATTTCGTAATCCTCGATATGCAGATGTCGTCTGCTTTAAATGTGCTGCGGTTACAGTCGAGCGCATTCAAATGTCAGTGGGTGGCAGAGGGGGTTAGCTGTTTAGGCGAAGTTTTGGCTTTAGTCTGGTTACGAACTAATTTGAATGCACTGAGCGATAACATCGGTTTCATGCTCCATCAAGATGACGATGGAAAATGATTAATTATTACGCCTCAACGAAATTTTAGCTGGAAAACCAGTTCCAAGGGCCAATTATGAACTGTTATCAATGGGTTTAAGCTTTAAAAATAACCAACTTTTCAAGGATAATCAAGTAAACAGCAAATCAGAGATTATTACTGACAGTATTGCAAGAACTAATTGTTTAGCAGAGCAATTTGTGAGGGCCAGCTTAAGCTGGCTGCGTCCTCAACAAAATACCCGTTCAATAACTATTTAACAGTAACCACTTAAGATTGTTTTTGTCAAATTATGTGCCGACTTGCTCAAAACATTTCAGTACTGGCTAGAATTGTAGCCATGATTTTAAGGGCCATTCAAATAAATTATTTTTCATAAGAAATTGTCTTGAATATTCGTTTATAAATATTATATTAAAGTAAACTATTTTTGTTTTGAGTATAAATTGGTTGCTTTCGGCATACGGATGCGTTCTTGTTCTAGTTCTGGTTCCGGTTTGATTCCCTGATTAACATGTAATGCCTAGAATTTTTACACTTTTTACACGCCGTTGTACTTTGATGTAGAAATGTAGAATGTAATGTAGAAATCGAAGTCAGCATTAAAGGCATGAAGAACAGATTTCACATTTTCTAGACAGCACTTTCTGTTGCATACAAAACAGATTAAATTCTAAGTTTACCTGTCAGAGATCGGTCCTTATCAAAATGGTAATTTCTGATACATTCTAAGCGTTAAACGCAACTACTTTTCCTATCTAAGATTTTGCGTAAGTCAGCTGTTTTTGAGAGGCTGTAAAGTGAATCAAATATTGATACGTAAATGTAAATCAAAACAAGTAAGAGTGTTGCGGTCGAGTGCCCCGACAGCAAAATACCCTGTTCCAAGTAATGTGGTTCCTATATCTTTGAACTCCTTTTATTTTAAAATTTATTTGAATAATTGGGGAGGCGCACTTGCATATCTTCGGTGTTTTTGCTCGGATCTTGTAGTGGTATACAGAATAGAATATATATCAAATCATTAGGTTCAAACTTAAAAATTTTAGCTCTGACAGTTTTTCGCGGTTACATACAAAAAAAACGTTGGTAAATATAACATTTTCATTGGTAAATTCACCAATTTACGTCTTTGAGATTCGCCAAAAGTTTTTCCATTTAATAACAAAATGACTGCACTTTTGATATTTGTATATAAGGAATAAAATCAAATTACTGCGCACTGCTGCTGCGCTACTGGTTGCCTAAATAATTTTGTTATTCCGAAAAACAAGGAATTAAATTAACTTATATTTATTAATTGAAAAAACTTTACTCTCTCTCTCTGTGGTGATTCGAACTTGGTTCCCTTGCACTGAAATTCGATGTGACTGATGCTCTAGACGACTGGGCCACGCCGAGCGTCTCAGTCGGGGCAACTAAAAGCATAAGGGAGAATGGGGGGTTCTGAGCCGCTGGGGGTTGTGAACCACTCGAATATTGGCCACAAAAAAAGAAATAAATTTAAACTTTTGTTTATGTCATGTGTCTCCCTTCTTATTACCTAACTTTTGGCAAGCAACCTATCAGTCGACACCTTCTTTAAGTTCGTGAACCAGAACTCGACGTTTTTTTTTTTAAAAAAAAAGATTTTTTTTTTCATTTTTGACTTGTGAATATTATACAAAATTTTTTCGTAATGACAAATGTAAGTATGAGGGAAATATCTTTGGTCAATTGCCTTTTCGATAGAAATATGTTTTTTTTTTGTAACAATTTCTTTTTGGTTATGTGACGTCACCAAAAAATAAGTGAGATATGGGGGGTTGTGAGCCACTTTGAAAAAAAGTCGGTTTTGACTTTCAAAGAGAATATTGCAATGACGCGCAATAAAACAGAGGAAAAACTCTCCAAATGAGTAAAAAAAACATTAAAAAAGGCAAACAAAAGAACAGCCACAAGCAAAAAGCGCTCGTATATAAAAGAAAACAAGCCTGATGCCGTCAATCAATTTTCACTCTTCATTGATTCAGAATATTCGAAATATTGTTCATTTTTTCATTTAATAAAGAATAATGGCTTAAAAACACAAATTTTCGAAATGTCAAAAAATCACTTTTTTTCAATATGAAATAAAAAAAACACAAAATTTTATTTTTTTAAACTTGTGATGAGGAAAGTTTTGTGCATCTTTTACCCAAAATACAAAATTTACAAAACGTAAAAATATTGATCACAACCCTCCACTCTCCCCTACTTATAGTGAATGGGATTCTGATGTGTGTAGAAAATGTTTGCATAATTGCCTGCTTGCAATTCTCAAGATGTAATTCCTCACCCTCACCATATAAATAGCGCATACGAAATTTGCCAAGAAAAATTCAAAATTGTTAGCATTTTGAAATCCAAGGGACACATAGTTAATTTTAAATGACTTTTGTCCTGATTATACGTTGAAATTGGTAAAATCAACAAGAAAAATCATTAAATCAACAATTTTTAGACAAAAACGAAAAATGTTACATTTACAATTAATTTTTTTTTTGTGTAGAAGGAGAAGGAGGAGGAATTTGCCAAATCTGAAGCAAACTTGATTTGGGTACGATATACACCTACATACATGCAAAAATTTGTGGCTCTACCTCTTATAGTCTCTGAGATCAACGCGTTTATACAGAGAGTGAGACAGTTTTTCGCTGCTAAAAGATGGAGGAGGTGGAATTTTCCAAATCTGAAACCAGCTCGATGTGGGTACAGTATACACCTACATACATGCCAAAAATTGATGCTCTATCTGTTACAGTCTCTGAGATCGACGCGTTCATACAGACAGACAGACGGACATGGCTAAATCGACTCGGCTGTTGATGCTAATCAAGAATATATATGCTTTATGGGGTCGGAGGTGCTTCCTTTTGGCTGTTACATACATTTGCACAACTTCATGATCCCCTTTTTCCCATTTTTAATGAGAACAGGGTATAATAAAAATGCCAAGAGAAAGTGTACAAGAATCACTGAAAAATAGAATGCATTGATGGTAGGTGTACAAATCAACTAAATACGAGCACGTAGAAATATGAACACATAAAAAATCTTTAGGTTTGTACCATGATGCTGTCGGTGAAGTGATGGGCGAGCTTATGGATCTTACTGCACGCTGTCGGCAAGGAACAAAGTTCTGTGTAAGGCCTACCATTCCGTGTCACTAAGAGTCAGTTCGTTTTGATTAGCCCCCCAAATGGAACTTGAGTAACCTGTAGCGATGGCACTTTTTCGTTTGGCTTTGTCCGGAGAAGCTGCGTCAATAAGGAAAACTGCAACTATGTTTGAAGTAGTTGATGGTGGCTCTCTAGGTGTTGTGACAGACAGAGTGTTCGGAGCTATTTTGAGTATGATGTCCCATTATATTTACTGTCCAGCTGCAGCTAAGCTGACAATTGATTTATATTTTTGTTGGTGTGACCGCATATTTTGACAACAAAAATCTCCAGGGCCAGATATTAAAACCGAAACGAATAACAGTTTAGGCCACGCAATGCGAACTAAAGAAATGGTTTTTTAACACTTTCTGTAAAGTCTCGATACTTATCATACTGAGGAGACCAAACGCAAGAGCAATATTCAAGGATCGGGCGAACAAGAGAGGTAAACAGAAGTTTAGTAATGTAGGGATAATCGAATTCTTTTGACCAACGTTTAAAATAGTCCCAAACACCCTTGGATTTTTATATCCTTGCAAAGGGTATTATAATTTTGCCCAGATTGAGCTTTGTCCTTCCGTATGTCTGTCCGTCTGTCTGTCCGTCTGTCTGTCCGTCTGTCTGTCTGTTTCTACGCAAACTAGTCTCTCAGTTTTGAAGCTATCTGCACACTGCTAATATGTCGGAACCGACCGGATCGGATGACTATATCTTATAGCTGCCATAGGAACGATCGGTCGAAAAGTGGGACTTTGTGAGAAAAACTTTTTTGTCTTTAATGTTAATTTAGACTGTTTTCATCTGTATTTTTTTATTATGTTGTATGTATTATGTTGTATTATGTTGTTTATTATTTGATTGTGCAGATTTCGTAACAATTTAATACAATTAATTTCTGATATGAAGATAAGGAAAGAATTTTTCTCTGATCAAAAAAAATTTCACATGGGTAAGCATCATTTTCGCACAGTTTATGTTCTGTCAATTCTTAATCGTGAGACAAAAGTTTGGTCAATGCTGAATTGTCGTGCATTTTTGGATCGGCTAAACCATCAGCATCCAGTGTAATATTATAGCCTATTTCCACTGAACAAATGAAGCTTCATTTCATGAAATGAAGAAAATGATATCATTTCTTCCATACGAATTGTCACTTCATTTGCCTTTCATTTCTATCATTTCTCGAAAATGATGACAATTGCCCCGAAAAAGTAGGCGTAATTTTGTCTTAAAATATAAATAGGTAAAAAATATACTAAAAATAAGTTGTGTATTTAGCTTCATGCTGATAGTTTAGGGCGATGGCAATGCGTTCGCCACGAGGAATTGCTGTCCTGAGGGGTAGTAGTTTTTTTTTTTGCTAAATATTCCCAAAAGTCCACGTAAGTTTAAAAGTGCCGCCTGTTATTTAAAACAAACAAAGCAGCTGTTTTTGTCAAAGTGTCAAAATGATGAGAATTTGTCAATGAAACGGCTTCATTTTTAGAAATGAAAATGATAAGAAATGAAGCCAGTGGAAATAGGCTATTACATACGTATAAGGAAAGATGAGTATGGTAAAGAGTTAGGTAAAAAAGGTAAAACTGGCTATACAGCTCCTCAACGGGGCCAGGCCAAGCTTCTCTCAATCTCTTGGCGTGTGTGCTTTAAATTTTTCGCACAAGAGAAAGGGACCTACAGTTTAACGCCGGATCCGAACGGCAAAGTTTGAGAAATTGCTTTTTCATGGCTAGTTACTTCACAGCTGGCGCCACTAAGCTGGTGAAGGTGACCGTATGTGTAAGCTAGTTTCTAAAGAAAGAAAAAAAATTTTATTATTAGATGTTCAGAGGCGGGATCAAACCCACGACCTACCGCCCAGCAGTCCAGCACACTAACCACTGGGCCACAGACGGCATGGTAAAGAGTTTGGTTAGTTGCAATCTCTTTCTCGTTCGCTTTCTATTCTTGGCAGTTTTGATGTACGCTTTTAAGAGGGCGTACTATGATGTTCCTATATGATGTTCGCCTTCTAGATGTTTACTTATGGATAATTCCATGTTGAAATTTGTCACCGGCATGAAAAAACCATATTTATGCTAACTAAAGGACATGGTTTATTATTGGTATTTATTTTGGAATATTAAAATCCAAAAAATTTGTACCTAATCAACAAAATCAAAACATCGTGTTTGGTTTTTCTGTAACGTTATTCAATGCAGCTCACATTAAAATAAATTTTGTTGGAATAGGATTGGATAGGATATTGGATTCTAACTCTTTTCGTGACTTTGCAGAGTTTAAATAAATGGATCGGAAAACGCTGCCAACATGTTGAAGAGGTCCTCATTTTGCCTATGTATGGTCCATAAGATGCTGCTTTGGCTTTCACAGAGAAAAATTGGTGAGATACCTGATGCATAGCTAACTGAGCAGTTTACAGAGACTATTTGCACTACTTGCAACTAATTGCAAACCCATTTAAAATCGGCTTTGAAGTACATCGAAGTATGACACTACATGCTGCGAGAAGATTCTTCTTTAACTCTATTCCTTACAGAGGAAGAAACGACAAAGCTTTACTCAAAGTGTTGCTACCTTTTTAGCGAGAGAGTTTGTGAAACACACTGTGTCAGGGATTCAAAATGCGCCGATAAATTCTAATTCATTGTACCCGTTTCTCATAGAGTAAAAAGACTATAATAAAGTCCTGCAAGAGTATGCAACACGCAAAAGGAATCATTTCCAACCATATAAAGTATATATATTCTTGATCAGCACCAACAGCCCCGTCGATATAGCCTTGACCTTCTGTCTGTATGAACACCTAGATCTCAAAGACTAGAAGATCTTAAGCAACAAAATTTGAAATGTAGAACACGAACGCTATTAAACATTTCTTCCCATGAGTAACGGGCTAAGCCAGTCAGCCATTTAGAGACAAAAAAGGAGGTACCATGCTTTCACACTTTTTTGACCTTATGAATTGAGTTTAGGAATAAAAGTGCAGTTCTACTGTGAAGTTTTAAAGAACTCGGAAAATTTATACAAAATTCGTTTTTCAGTCAAAAAACTTACATATGTTAACTATCCGCTGCTGGCAACACAGTGCCAATACATATGGGTATTTTCATGATATCAAACGCGATATTACTGTTACTGTTACTTTCACTTATAGCACTGTCGAAGCACTAAAGCTGGTTCCAAGATAAAGCCAATTTAAAAGCGACATAAAATGGAAGTGGTGTTTTTTTTGGGCAATCTGTATAAAAGCAAAATTTAGCGAAACTTCCCAAAACTATTTAGTGCGACTAAATTTAAAATGTTGTTGAATAACTTAACTGTATGTATACTAGAATTTATTTAATTGAAAAATATTCTTTATTGCTTTTTATTTCAAAACAAAATAGGATTCGACACGCGACATTGCGATCGCGGTACTTTTTTCCATCATTATATTTATGTTGTTTTGGTAATAATAATCACAATGTTTGTCATGGTTTCTTATGCATTCTTTTTTAACCCTTTGTTGCCTCAGAAAGATTTCAGATTGCAAAAATAAAGGCAATCGAAAGGCATAGAAATAAGCAAAATTAATGTCAAAATGGGAAAAATTGCTCTAGCACGGCCGTGCAACGAAATATTTTCAAATGGATTATAGGTAAATGTAAGATTAGCTTACATAAGTTCAATTTAATTCTTTTTTCCATGAAAATTTTATAAAATAAAGGTCAAATGCCCATATTCAAATTTTAATAAGTTTATTTTTTAGATTAAATTTCTTGTGCAACAATGTAAATATTCTCAGAAATGTTGCGTCTTAAATATGCTTTCGTAACTATCATTATAATTACTTAATAAGATTTTACAACGGAATAAACCACCTCAAGTTCAAGATCAAGTCCTTATCATTGAAGTCAACATTTTCTAAATATTTAGAGCTATTTGCTTTGCTGTTACACTATCTTTAGTGTGTTCTCAAGCATGGTAACCTGGTAACCTTTAGATTAAAATAAAACTCAATTCCGAACTGGAATAAGTTGCCAAATCATAGATTATAAGAACAGTATATTGTCGACGAGACTAAGGTAAGGATGGGTTATGTCACCGTTGACATATTCGCTGTACTTAGATGGTCTGCGCGATCACTGCATATCGACAACACAAACATTAGGGTTTTAAATCAATACTATTGATGTACCCAGGTGATACTATGATCGTAGAGGACAATCCCTTAAACCTCCAGCAAATGATCAATAAACTCAAGACTTACAGCATATTGTGGGGCATTAAAGTCATTAAGACAAAGTCCAAAATAAGAAAATGCGTTAGACTGGCAGCATTGAAAACAAATACAAATTTCTTGGGCTTACTACTGGCACCTACTATGAGTTTTTAAAATCATGTGTCAGCCAGTACAAAAGAAGCTGAGGTGAGTATTAAATCGGTGTGTTCGAATTTGATAAACAGAGGAACTGTGGACGGAAAAACAAGAGAAGAGGCAGGTACTCAAGTTGTCAGATAGTAGGGCTGAAAAATGGGAACATGTATAGTTAAACACTTTATCTCGATTACTTGGCAGGAAAATTATATGGGTATGAAGACTCAAGACTGCAGCACAACCCAGCTGAATAGTTCCAACTTTGAAATAATTCAAAACTTCGCGAAATTTCGCAAAGCGAAAAGAGATGTTCGCGTCTCATGGCAGTATTTGACTCCTGAACGCCTTTTTTGAGAACTCAAAAACACAAATTGAGTTGTTATTGTTCCATTTTTAAGAACTTGATTTGAATTATTATTGTTCCGTTTTCAAGAACATTTTAAACTTAACTGGGAACAAAATTTGATTGATTTTGGACCAGATGTAAGCGGATTCCTCACATTTGGGTGGAATAGGGAACGGGGACATACCTCCTTTGATTGGAAGTGAGGGGAGCTAAGGCTCCTCCTGGATACGTGCGCTGCTGGTTCTCCCTCCACCCATATTATTCCATAGAAATCAGAAAGAAACATCGCATCAACAACCCCACTCCTCGTGACTCGTTTTTCTGGCATACCTTAAGCACTTAACGTATGGGATGACGCGCCAGCACATTCAGCCGTTGTACACTTTTGCATATTCACATCTAGAGGGCTGCTTTTGCTGGGTTGGGATGACAAGAGAGATCAGAATGAGAGCCAACTCGCTCTCTTTCTTGTATATCTCTCGGTTTTGTTGTTGTTCAAGCAAATATTTTTTGATTGAGAACAACTTAACTCAGTCCAGGAACATTTAGAACATTTGTTCTCAAGAGTTTTGACACCATCTTGTTCTTATTTTAAGTTGAAGGCAACTCATATTCTGAACAATCAATAATAAAATCTTAATTTTATAACCCTTTAGGCGTCTAAATGATAGAAATTTTTTGATCCCGAACATTTGGTAGCAATTCCTTATGTTTTTTTTAAACATTTTAAACATTTGTTTGTTTGTTTATTAATTTTCCCAATACAACAAGAGCTTGTCTTGATAAATAAAGTATTGGTCACAATATGTTATTAGGGGAGGTTGGTAGAAAAAATATAATTTATCCTCGCTTAATAACTAAAAGGGTTGATTTGAAATAAAATTAAGTTTACAATGCCATACTGCGATACGATTGACATAAATTATATTTGATAATTTAAACGTTAAGACTTTTAAAATAGTTTGTTCCTAATGGTTTTGTGTTGGTGCGGAAGCTGGTTACAGCAGCGAGTGTAGAAGAGTTTTTCTGAACTGGCCAGGCTTAATCTGGGATAAATTATATTATTAGTTCTCGCGGATGTGGCGAATTCCAATTTTTCAAATAAATACTGTGGTTCACGAGTAACAATAATTTTATGAATAAAAATTAGAGTTTTAAGTTTAATCCAAGATTCAAGAGTCAGTTCAAATATTTGGTTGGCAAAAGTCGTTATATGCTCAGATAGCTTGGGGTCAAAGACATATCTCGCAATGGAGTTGAAGATTACACGGAGTCGGATCATACTGCTGGCGTCACAATTTGCAAAAATTTCAATACCTTAGAATAACATCGGGACTAAACAGGATCTTACTATGAGCATTTTAATGTTCTGCAGTATTACGGTTTTTGAACCAGATAATTGCCTAAGAGATCCATAAGTTTCCCAGAAGCTTTAGTTATGTGGTTGCTCCAGGAGAGAGTTGCATTGAACTGTATTCCACAGTTATTGATTTGGTTTACATATTATAAGGGTGTGTCATCAATAATTAGTCTAGGAAGCTGAGTCATATCAAAGGTCTTTTTGTACACGATTACACGATTAGA
This sequence comes from Lordiphosa stackelbergi, assembly GCA_018904235.1. Taxonomy (NCBI): domain Eukaryota; kingdom Metazoa; phylum Arthropoda; class Insecta; order Diptera; family Drosophilidae; genus Lordiphosa; species Lordiphosa stackelbergi. Next base: position 23,528 of record JAEIFU010000553.1, read on the forward strand.
TTTTGATGGGTTTAATCCCAAACCATACTCCTTTGCCCAGTTGCATATTTTTAAAAGGTTTTCATTGCAAATACTGACACAGTTATCAATTTCACGCAACGGACGACTAACATACAACTAGACATCGTCAGCATGCATATGGACGGCACAGTTACTTCAAATATATGGAAGGTCATTTATATATATGGAAAACAAAAGTGGACCAAGAACAGACCCTTGGGGGACACCCCAAGTAGGGATGTCGAAATATCGATATCGAATACTTGTTGAATAAATTTTCGGTGTGTATTTTTGTTAGTTTCGGCCACAAAAATGGGCGTTTTCTGAAGGCATTCTTTTGGATATTACTAGTATTACTGATGCCACTAATATCCAAGAGAATGCCCTTAAAAACGTTCCTTTTTTGTCAAAAAAAAAAAACGTTTTCATAAAAATATCGTCAAAATGTATTCGATATCGATATTTCGACAACCCTAACCCCAAGTGACATGCGGGTACCCGAAACGACTGCTTGCTGTCTGTAAGAATGGGATGACTTAATCATTTTCGAAGCGGAGCCAGGAAAAGTGCACCCAAAAAAATTTGTATCAATATCACTCTGATACACGTTGTCTCAAATCGAAACTGAAACTAGTATCATTTTTTTTGTATCAATGCAAACCTAGAAAGTATTAGATTGAAACTTCGAATATTTATTTGATGCGCAGAAGTATTAATTTGAAACTAAACAATTTTTTTTTTATTTCGAAAATTCGAAGAATGTATGAATTGTAAAACGAAGCATGCCGAACGTCGCAGCTGGCGATGCTTGACATGTCACATTTAGTGATTTTACTTTTAGTGTAAAAAAATGTGTACTTAGTTAAAAGTAAAGGCTGTGGAGGACCCTTTCCCAGACGACGTTATGAAGATAAATAAATGGATTTTAAATGGCGCATATTTGCAAGGTAAGTATAAGCAACTGAGTATTCATGTCGTTTTTTTTAATATATGTAAATAACAAATGTAACTCTTTAGACAGGACACACAACAAGCCAGAATGCTGCTGTGACATTTTTAGCGCTATGCAAGACTACGTACAATGAGAGAGGTGCGAAACCAAGAAAGCTGCAGAACAGGCGTTTTTCGCGTTTTTACTCAAGGTCTCTGAAAGCGTAAACTGCTACATGTACGGCAGGGTTCCCCCAGAAGAGAGCGCAAAAATGTGACTATGTCTCCCTCTAACACACAGGGAGTATGTTCGTGCCCCAGGGTCTATGGCTGGGGAACTCTGATGTACGGGTTCGAGCAAGATGCATACCAATATGGTGACTTCTGGTTAAGCAACATTCGCACATTCGTGTCCACACTTGACGAATTCAATTTAATAGTGTAAATAAATTACATTTTGATAGAGTTTGAAATAAAAAAATTTTTATAAAATGTTTTGTTTTAATTTTAATGGCAGATTATAATGAACTGAATTTATAGTACAAAGATAATAAAAATATTAAATTAATAAAAGCTAGTATCAAAATGAAACAAAAAGTTTGATAGTTGAATTATTTAATTAATAAGACCTAGTGTCAAATTGATACTTAAAAATTAAAACAATAAAGTGTCAACCTGATACACGTTAGTATCAATTTGAAATCCTCGAAATATCATGTTAATACTTTCGAAGATGTCAACTTGATACTCGGAGTATTAGAGAGAATTCGATACTCAATAGTTTCAAATTGATGTCTAAATTGTGTCGATGTGATGACAACTTTTTTTTGAGTGTGGAATAGAGAGCTTAGCTTAGTACATAGTATGTCGTGGTCCACGTTGTCAAATGTTTTACTAAAATCTAATAACGTCAGGAATGTTACATAGCTTGCGTCAGTTTGCTAACGGATATCTTCGACGATATTTACAATGGCAGTTGTACAACTACGGTTCTTTTTAAATACTTCCGCTGAGTCCAAAAATCACTTTCACAATTTTTATGGTGGGGACGTTTTCGAGAAATGGCGGAAATCCAGTTTTTTGATCGGAAAAAAAGTACCTTCAGAAAAATGTGTATATCTTCAGTATCGGTTCATTCAGCATGAAAAGGAAATGTTTTCTTGGAAGGTAATTAAACATCCAATTATTCATTCATACACCATTTCTTAATCCGGTGCTTGATTTCGGCGTTATAAGGGTTTTAATCTTTTTAAATTTAACATTTAAAGAAAAGTTTTAGGCAGATTTTAAAGCTAAACCTGCCACTCAGAAGAAAAAAGGAGCTAAATCTCAAATGTCCATACAAAAATAATTCTTTGATTTCGAAAAGTAAAAACTTGTTGGAAATGCAAGCCAAACAACTCAATAAAAGGAATTGAATCCATCAGAATAAAATGTTGAATGTTAATTGCATATAAGTATTGGCATTTTCTACACCGAAATTTGTATTATCAAACTTCAGATCCAATATCGATGAAAATAGACAAGAAAATATATTAATATTGAGTCTTAACTAAAATTCCATCATATTCTATTCAATCTTAGTAAAGAAAATTAATATGAAAATAAAAGATAAACTTTTTATTAAAATTTGAATGAGTATATTCAAAATAATAAGTAAAGCATATGGCATTTGCATATTTATTCCCGGGCTGTACCAATAACTAAATCACTTAATTATATGTATGCCAACAAAAATGGCGCTGCCAAAGAGCTGAAAGCAATTACAAATACGCCAATGTGTACTTGTGAAAAAAAAACAATTTGGCAATTATTTGACATTCATTCTGCTGCTGTCAAAAGGGAATTGAGGTCAACAAATCAATTGAAAAATGTTCAATTAGCCAAAATTTGATATTTTCAACAAGTCTTTTTTAATCAGTATTTTATTGTTTTTGGGCGGAACCGCCCCTAACTTACTCAATTGGCAACCTTTCTCTTTCAATGATATTGGATGGCGTAACCTTAATGTCAGTCATTAGGCTTATCCCTATATGATGTGGTCAGGGCTTTTGATTGTGTGGCCCTCTTCACAAACATTTGGTCAATGCAATTTGCATACAAATGCACATATTAAATGCAGACTTCTGTTTGTTTTTAAATGTTTCGTTTGAAAGTATAATTTGTGCCTGCATTGGCATTTTTCAATCAATTTTGACGTGAGTAAATTTGAAAAATTCCACCTCATAATTAACACAGAAAAAATAGCAATTTCATAACTGAGTTTAATTGCCTAGCAATAATATTGGATCATATCGATGGCATATTGCACTCTTGGCCGATTAATTGAGCAGCCACCCGCTGGTGGAGTTTGCGTCGTTATTGTTGTGTCTGGTAATGGTCAAACGTTTGGCTACTCAGCCAGGTTGAGAGTGAAAGCGTTAGCCGGTTTCGTCTTCTCTTTTGTGTGGTTTTTGGTGGGCAGATTCAATTTACATATTTTTAACAGATTACCCAATCGCTGACAATCCAATAATATTTGTGCTAGTAAAAATAATTGCGGTAGGTTAAGTGCTCAGACTACTTGTTTGGCCTGACTTTAGCTAAATGTTTTTGCCAAATATGAAAGCCAGCAACCACAAAATAATGACGACAACGTCGTGACATCGTCTGACATAATAATTATTCATGACATTTTACCTTCACACTCATTCAACTGGGTCTGCATTTCTTTTCAGTCGTGTGTGACATAAGCTTAGGCCAATGAATGGTCAAGTGTGTGGTGTGTTGTGGATCAAATGATGAAGGCCTCTCTCATGCCCCAACGAGCAGCAGCCGCTCGAGTGCAGCGGGGCATCAATTGGAATATTTGGGTTATGCCAGCTTGCATAACAAAATTAATCTTCGAGTGGATCCCATCACGCAGCTCTTTCTTAGCTAACAAAGTCAACCATGTGTGGCGGCCAGCTGCAAACGAGTTCGCAGAGAATGCCTTTGCACTTGAACTTGTTTGGCAAAGAAATTGCATAAATGTTTGCCATGCGCTAATTTGGCACTATTGCTTTGACTTTCACTGTCGGGATCCTGTCCAGTCCACTTGAACTCACCTTCATTTTGTGTGCGCTTTGTTAATGGATTTGGTAAGTTGATATTGGGAACTTGGATTAGCCAGGCTGCTAATCGAGATCAAAATTCACTTTTACTGATGACGTATTCGCCTGTTTGTTTTTGTTTTTCAATCTTCTTCACACAAACTTTCTTCACAGAGCAAACAAGCAATTCGCACTCTATTGATGTACACGCCTTCACGGCAGCAACAACACTTCGTTTTCCAACCGTTTCGTTAGCCGTTTCGAGACCGCACTGAAAATTTCACTTGAACACAAAAACGCTCGCGACTTTCTTTCTTCGGCTCGTGGCGTTAAATCTTTGGGCTCCCTCCTCGACAATGTCTGCGTTCGGACTGTGTTCGAAATATGCGTTGGTTGCCTCTTTTAAAGAAAACGCGGAGAGCGCATGCGCGGCTGCATTTCGAATGTTGCTGCTCTTTAAAATAAATCGAAGAGCCGTCCCAATGTCTACTTCTCTCTTTAGTTTTTATAGTGTTACAATTTTTGACAATATATGGCCGACATTTGCCTCAATTGAGCTTGACACTTGGGCAAAGAGGGGGCGAGGGATGCGTGAGTTGACGTCGACTTCAACATCGGCGGGTTCAATGCGTTTCAAGTGGCAGCAACACAAACTGTTGCAATCCACAAAGAGCCATGCGGTTCATTAAATTTTGTGAGCTAAGCTTGCTTAATTGAATAGACTGCGTTTTTTGAATTGTTTATGGCGCATTGGTGGCATGGCCAATACAAATGAGTTTGACAACAAACTTGCTGGCCAGATGATATTAATGATGGTCGTCAGAATAATAAGGAAAAAGTCAAATCAAAGGGCATCGTTAATAAGTCAAAGCGGCAGTTTTAACCAATTATTTCAAGTAACACTTTTTCTTTCTTGATTTCTTAAACTAATTTTTTATCAAGGAAAGGTTCCCTGATTGAGCTTGATTGAACAAAGTGATTCAGTGCCAAAAAACAAAAATCCGTTATGTGATTCTTTATCTTTTCATTCATTTCAAAATCGAAATTGTGGTAAATAAGTTTAGTACTATCAATTATTATTTTCTGAGATTTTGTCTTTCAGTAGAAAAGCTGGCTCGAGGTCACCTCGAGTTTTTCTTACTAAAACCCATTTTCCGAACGAAACGAGCTACAAGAAGTAGTCATCCGATCCGGTCGGTTCCGACATATTAGCAGCGTGCAGTAAGAAGAAGACTCTATGCAATGTTTCAGCTCGATAGCTCCAAAACTGAGGGACTAGTTCGCGTAGAAACAGACAGACGGACAGACGGACGGACAAAGCTTAATCGACTAAGCTCGTCATGCTGATCAAGAATATATATACTTTATGTGGTAGGAGATGATTCCTTCTATGCTTTGCAAACTGCTGGACAAAATTATAATACACTTTCACTTTTCAAGTGTATAATAACACAGGACCTACAAATGTAAACAAACTTCGCTATCCACACGCTTATCCATACACCGCTAAGTCTTATGTCAGAGTGCGCGCGATACGAGATGCTACGCGCGAAGCGATTATATCAGCCATGTTCTCAATTCCACTTCCACAAAAATTATGTGATTTAAAACCGGTTTTAGTACTAGACTTGGACTCCGAATCACAAAACTGTTAGAATTTCTCCTGATTTAATAATACAAGGAGAGGACAGTAGTAAGAGCCTGCAACTCAGAAAACAGGAACTTTGTTTCCTGTGATTATTGTGAGCACAATTCCTTGAGAGCAGCGAGTTGTATTGCTACAAGACCATTAAATTGTTTATTTATTTTTGGCTCATAACTTGAGAACTGCTGATCCGATCTTTATAATTTCTTCGGCAAATCGATACATATTGCTAAAGATAAACTATCTCTAGAAGGTACAAATCATCTATCTATAAACTTGATCTGCCTGCAACTATAAGAAGCATTTGTCCCATACATGTCAAACCTCTATCTCTTACCATCTCTCAGAACTGTTTGTTCATAGTGACGGACATACGGACGGACGGACGGACAGACGGACAAACGGGCGGACAGTCGGACATGGCTATATCGACTCGGCTGTTGATGCTGATCAAGAATATATATACTTTATAGGGTCGGAAGTGATTTCTTCTCCATGTTACATACTCTTGCACAAACTTAATATGGGCATTTCCAAAAAAAAGGACCACCTAGGCCAAAAAAATTAAAGTGGTTAAAAACACTATATTTGATCGAATTTTCATAGGGAAACAATTAAATTAAACTAATCTAAGCTAATCTTACATTAACTAATAACCCAATTGGATATATTCGGTTTGACGGCCGTGCTAGCGCGATTTTTCTCATTTTGACATTAAATTTGATTATTATACACTTGATATATTCATCAAAAAAGTTTGTCTCACTAGAACTACATTTTGGACCGATCGCACCCATGGAAGCTATATGATATAGTCATCCTATTTGAATCAGACTTGACAAAATTGTGTGGTAGTGTATAATATTGATCTGTACTAAGTTTGGGAGCGATAGCATTGAAAACAAAAAAGTTTTTCTCATTAAGACTTTTTCTCAGACCTATCTTTTGTATGGCAGCTATACTGTGTCCGATTTTGATAAATCTCAGTGAAAATATGTGAAATCATAGAATTCTTATAAGTACGAGTTTTGGGAGCGATAGCATTGAAAACAAAAAAATTTTTTCTCACTAAAACTACTTTTTCATCCGATCGTTCCTATGGCAGCTATATGCTATAGTCATCCGATCCGGCCTTTTCCGTGTATTTATACCAAAAGACTTCGTGCAAAGTTTGGTTAAAATAGCTTTAAAACTGACGGAGGAGATAGCGTAGAAACAGACGGACAGACGGACGGACAGACGGACATGGCTATATCAACTCAGCTCGTCATGCTGATCAAGAATATATAATATATATTTATGGCTGCAAACCTTTAAAATTTTGCAGAAGGTTCGGTCCGGGGGTTCGAACCCGTTGTAAAGTCTAAGGTTCGGTTCGCGGACCGGTTCCTGAAACCCCAGAACCCAAGGTTCTGGTTCGAACCTCGGTTCGCTTCGACATAAAAATAATATTCTTTATTTCAATAATGCAATTTTAATTATTAAATTCTTTAGCTGACATTTACAACATTTAAGAACTGCTTAGTTAAAGTTAATAAGCATTATATCTTCTATGAACTCTTCACCTATACTAGCTCTTAGATCAGAAAGAACAACCTTAAGTGTTGAAAAGGCTCGTTCAACTAATACCTGAGTTGCTGGAACAGCAAGTATAGTCGAAGCAAAATTTCCTAAGTCCTCGTTTTTTTTTGACCTTTCCAAAATTTTAAAACATTTGTCGATGTATGTTCTTCTTCGAAGCCATGTTGCGTAGGTAAACAATTGAGTTTAACAAATAGCTTAAAATGACGTGTCTGTGGGCAAATTGCAAATCTCACTGGAGACGACAAGTCGAACAATGTACGACAATGATTGATCAAAGAAGAGAGGCAAAGTCGGAGAGCGTTCTCTCTATCAGCTAATATTAGCTCTGGTCAACTCTCAGCTCACTCTCTGTTTCAGCTTGCAAGTCGCTGCAGTTGTCTACAAAGAGAAGCACAAAAAATGTGCCCGTTCCCGACGTTAATTCTAGGTTATTTCATTGACACAAGCAAGAAAAAGGCACGGGATTTTTCCCGTAAAATCACTTTTGATGCATTCATTCAATTGTAACCATATATATACATTGTACATATGATTTAGGCCAGCGGTGGGTAGAAAAAGAACTTAAAGGGTACAACAACATTCCTATTTTTGGCATTTGCTTTCGATCTGCGCGATGTAGCAAGTGTTTGTTGTAATATCTATTGCGTCGTAGGTTTAAGTAAATAGCGGGCCGGGTTGCACGGGAAAGAAAGGCTATATGCAAACTGGAGTATGTATGAAATATGTGAAGAGCAAGTGTAATTATGTAAGCTTTCACAGGACCGAATTTATCATTCCTCTATTTTTGTGTACGTAGTTTGACATTACATATATACAATAATCGAGCTTGCGTTAATACTCTGATTATATGAATGTATTTACAAAAGACGACGAAGAAAGACAACGTTTTATAGTAAAGTCTGGAAATATGAATGTATGTATGTATGTAAAGTGTTTATTATAGTTTATTTAATATATTAAGGATCAGTGAACATGGATAAATGAATGCAAGTACAACTCTTTTGGTTAATGTACATATTTCACGATGATTTAATTTACGAACACCTTTACGGCTGCTGCTGACGACTCTCTTGGTTCTCTGCCTCTGTTCTCTGCTTGTCCTTTCTGCCTGTCTTGTCTGCTGTCTCGTCTGGATGGGCGAATAGCTAGAGTCAGCCCACCTTACATGTATGTATGTATGTACATACGAGTATATGTGAAGTTGAACATGTATGCTCGGTTACTGGATCAAGTGGCTCACGTTAAACAAATTTAACCTAATGTTCAAAGCAGTGTCGATTTCATTTAAACGGTTTCTTTCCAAATTATCTAGTAACCAATTTATATAAAAAGTCAAACAAGCTTCGTTCAAAGCACAATGGTTTTACTAAAATATCTATAGGTTTCCAAAATTTCCCTGTTTATGTCTTTGAAAAAACCATTTAATTTTGTGAACCGAACCTACTTTTTAGAAAAAGTGGTCCGGTTCGGGTTCAGGTTCGAAGAGTTAAAAATTTTAGGGGTTCGGTTCATGGTCCGGTTCGTCGGACCCAAAAAACCCGAACCGAACCGGTTCGAAGTGGTTCGGTTCAGGACCGGTTTGCAGCCTTGAAGACGGGGTTTTGTTAAGAATTGATGTAATTCTGGTGTGAACTAGGATATTTTGGTAGAATAAGTTGTATTCAATCGGATACTATTAGTATTATACCAGAGTCTGGCACGTTCTTATCTACTGTGTATACAACACTGTAGCCGGGTGTGGCCCAGTGGTTAGTGCGCTAGTAAATCGATTTAATGAGGTTTGCAGCCCTGCTTGAGAGGTCGTCAAAAATCATTTTTTATAAGCCTTTTTTCTTAATTGCAATATCTCGGGAACCAGAGTAGCTAGAGACATAAAATAAATTGCCAGTGATAGAGAGATAAAAGAAAATTATAATGTGATGGTTTTGGTGCCACCTTAAAACTTTTTTGGAATTTCTGCCAGACTTAAAGCCATTTACCGGAAGGTTTAAAAAACGAAGATGTGCTAAAAAAAATAAACATGTATAAATACTCTGATTAAACTTTGATTGCCTACGTAAACAATATAAATGGCGTATCCACATGACCTTCGTTCTAAATTGTTTAATAATAAGTAGTTCGTTTCGGAATTGCAAAAAATAAAAATATATTTTCTAAATTAATTAATTGAATAAGGGTTGAATTTATATCTTATTATCAATTTATTTGAAAGTGAGTTATGATGTAAATTTGGCCTTAACTCTGTTATGCTAACTATTTTGCCAGAAAAACAAGTTAAATTGTGTTCGAACTGTGACAATAACCTTGAACTAAGTCAACACTCTAGCTGATGACCCAAACCATTAATAACAAACTATCCTATACTGAACTGCAATTGGCCGACGGCATGGTTCAAGGCAATATCATCTAATGTTGCACCAAAACGCTTCCAACTAAGTTTTGCTGGTTCAACTCTTTATGAAAGTTCACTGTCACTATGTCATAGGCGATTACAGCTCAACACAGCACCAGATGTAGCCCAGTTGAAATTACGCTGAGCAATTAAGGCAAACAGACGAACTCAAATAATAACAGCTCTAATAGCTTCAACTCCCTGCCACCCCGTTTCCAAATTCGTGACAGTGACTGGGCAAAAAAGTATGAGTTAACAATTGTCGTCCTACGTGGCCATTAATATACAGACAGGCCTTTCCGCTTTTACCTCCCACCTCTCCAATGACTCTAATGCAGCAGTTATCTAACCACATGCGAAATGGACGCAGACTGCAACTGCAGAAATGCAAATTGAACATGAAAAACTTATGCCAAACACAATACTAAAGTACTTCGCTGTTAACAATCTGTAAATTTGCTAAAAATATATGGAAAAACAAGCAAAAGCAAAGAAAATAAAAATGCGAGAAATTAAATGAGAAACTCCTTGCATGTAATAGCCAGCGCACACAGATGTACTTATGTACGTACATTGTGTGTGTGTTATAGCTTATGCCAACAAGGGAGCTAAGCTGCCGACATTGCGTTACACTATAAGAAAAAGGAGATACAGTTTTAAGCATTCTTTCTATATATTTATCGATACAGCGACAGTATACGACAACAAACAAGTGCTAACTGAGAGAGCTCCTCTCTTTTGCAAGGAAATTTGTAATAACACAGCCCAACACTGTTTTTGGTGCAGGTCTATTTTTATCAGATTATGTTAATATAGATTGCACTGAACAAAACTGTATCATTGGTTTTGTTCTATCAGCTCTTGTTTCCAAGATATGGCGGAAAAACGAAAACGTTGCATTTTTGGCACTCTAGGATTTATGGAGGCCACACTAAGCATAAATATGTAAGTTTATGAACTATTTGCGACAAAGCACATATCAATGTATTTTTAAAAAATTAAAGGCGCTATATTAGTACAGCGAAAAGTGTCTAAATTGGCCTCTAAAGTCATATATCTTTCGACTTATATCATTTTTATCAAAATAAATCATCCCGTACAGGCTAACGCGGTTCTTGGATTAATATATTCCCCATCTGAGCATATGGCCAAACATATGATCTAATTTTGTGATTTTTATGGCATTTAAATCAGCTCATTTGGCAAAGTTATAGCCCGTTAAAGAGGAAAATACATATTTATGTTTATGGGAGGATGACTAGATTCGTAATTTAAATTCTTATAGGAACTGTGAAAAGGCTACTTGTTTCAACATAGAACTTTTGGAGAAAAAAGGCAAATGTTAAATAACATTCAGGGAGTACTTCGATTTCAACGCAAACCTTAAATAAACAAGCAAACTTTGCTTTATAAATTGTACAAAATTTTTAAAAATTCTTCTTTAAACCAGACGATCATGGCATGCAGAATAAGAAGAGCTTGCTCCCACGAACCGGATCTATTCTGTTATATTTGCGGGGAGTACGTATTTCTAGGAAGTAGATTCAAAATAACGAAAAATGAGGAGGTTAACTATAGCGCTTACTTTGGATTTCCCATTCGCAATCAAGATAAGCAGTGGGTGCCTCACATTGTATGCAAAACTTGCAGAGAGCATATGAGACAATGGGCTAAAGGAAAAAGAAAAAGCTTAAATTTTATAGTTTATTGAAAAGATTTAAGATTTGGGCATTGTTGGTGCATGCACGGAGCCAAAAAAAAATACATTTTCTTTAAAGCCATCTGAAAGTTTATTTTTTTTCGACTAGTCTAACTTTTGGGCTGATATTGATACTAAGGACGGATTGCGCAGCAGACATGAGGCGAGGCAAAAATTGGTGGCATCGCTACTTCTCTAGAGGAGGCATCATGTTCGTCATCGCCTCCCAGTAGGTTAGAGAAGTGGCTTCTCCATTTGTTAAGCACCACTTGCGGATCGGCGACCAGATTCCCGTGCTCGGGCTTAAAACCTTCTGTTTATTGCTTAATTTTTTGGTAAAATTTTCGAGTCTCACACATGCTGAATAACATCTCGACTTCCTCGCGCATGGGCCTTTCCTGCTCATTCTTTTTTCTTCTTACGAGGCGCTTCTAATCTTTTCTTTTCTCCCGGTATCGCTCCTTAACAGCCCGCGTTGCTCCCGACTGAAGAGTTCTTCTGTAGGCAGCGTCTTTCTCTGCAGTAGCGCTGCGGCACTCCTCATCGTACCAAGTTCGCCTTCGAGGGGACTCGGAGTACCTGAGTATCTCCTTGGCAGCAGTACTCATGGAGTGTGATATACGATTCCACTGTTCGCATATATCGGAAGAAGATGGGAAGGTTTCCCTGAGCAGTTCGGCGAGTTTAGCTGTGTAGGCTTCTTGTGATCCCTTGTGATTGCAGCTTCTCGACGTTTGGTACAGAATATATAAAACGTAGTACTCCCTGAATGTTATTTAACATTTGCCTTTTTTCTCCAAAAGTTCTATGTTGAAACAAGTAGCCTTTTCACAGTTCCTATAAGAATTTAAATTACGAATCTAGTCATCCTCCCATAAACATAAATATGTATTTTCCTCTTTAACGGGCTATAACTTTGCCAAATGAGCTGATTTAAATGCCATAAAAATCACAAAATTAGATCATATGTTTGGCCATATGCTCAGATGGGGAATATATTAATCCAAGAACCGCGTTAGCCTGTACGGGATGATTTATTTTGATAAAAATGATATAAGTCGAAAGATATATGACTTTAGAGGCCAATTTAGACACTTTTCGCTGTACTAATATAGCGCCTTTAATTTTTTAAAAATACATTGATATGTGCTTTGTCGCAAATAGCTCATAAACTCACATATTTATGCTTAGTGTGGCCTCCATAAATCCTAGAGTGCCAAAAATGCAACATTTTAGTTTTTCCGCCATATCTTGGAAAGAAGAGCTGATGGAGCTAAACCGAAACCAGTTTTGGAATCAGTGAACATAAACTTATCATATTTTTAAATCATCAGGGCTGCACCCCACAAAGATGGTCATTTTGTTGTGGGGGGGGGCCCACCTTTGGAGTATTGTGAGGCTAGGCAAAGGAAAACCCCTTGCATACAAAGTTGAAAGACTTTATTTTAGGACCTTGGACTCCTCCAATTCTTCCTTATGCTTAATATCTTCCCATATGCATCAAGCGTCGGCGTTAAGGTGCTTTATCTTTATAAAGACGTATACAGACGTACTCGTTTTCCAGTCGACCGCTTCAAAATAGTTTTCGCTAACTCTAGTATTTTCCTTAATACAAATGCTTGAAGACTCTTCCCAAATGGTTTTTCTTTCCACGTCTTTGGGAACACGTATAAGCTTAACGTTGCTTTGCGCAATCGATTTGCGGCAAATTACCCAGTAACTTCACATATGACACTAAAACCAGCAAAAAAACAAAAACAAGACAGTCACACATACATACCAAAACACAAAAAACTTGTCCGCACCCAACCTTTCGCTTCAAGCATTCAGAATGAACTGGCCCACTGGCCCTACAAACAGAGAGACCGTTCTCTCGCTCGGTTTCACCTTATATTATTACACCATGCTCTAGCGTGATTAAACACACACGCGCATCGCCAAAATGAGCATGTGTGTTTTTCCAGCCACTGGTTTAGAAGCAATTTGACCGATTTTTAGCAGCAACATTTTACCTACAGGGTTTGTCCTATTGTGACTACTACAAGACATTGTTTCCGTCAGATATTTACTGGAACCACCTTATCATATACAGGGTGCCACGGAATTATAGCTTTTTTAGCGATTTGCCAAATCGCTGAATTTTCGCCATGCCACAGAACTTCGAGCGATTTCATTTTTATACCCGTTACTCGTAGAGTAAAAAGGGTATACTAAAGTCGTGCAAATGTATGTAACAGGCAGAAGGAATCATTTCCGACCATATAAAGTATATATATTCTTGATCAGCATCAACAGCCGAGTCGATTTACCTGCCGTCCGTCCGTCCGTCCGTCCGTCCGTCTGTATGAACACCTAGATCTCAGAGATGGTAAGAGATAGAGGTTTGACATGTATGGGACAAATGCTTCTTTTATCTGCACGCAGATCAAGTTTGTTTCAAATTTTGGCCACGCCCCCTCCCGCCCCCGCAATTTGGAAAAAAGTTATATCTCCTACAGTTTTAAAGATAGACGATTCGTACCTTCTAGAGATAGTTAGTAATTGGAAAAATTAATCGATTTGCCGAAGAAATGATAAAGATCGGATAAACGGTTCTCAAGTTATAAGCAAAAAAAGTGAACCAAGCCCCCCGCTACCACCCTAAAAAAATGTTGCATACTTTTTGGATGGTCACACTAAGCAACGCGGCAACGCTGTTAAACATGTTTTTCATGAGTAACGGGTATATCGAAGTCGGTTAGAGCCGACTTTAACTTACGCTCTCGTTTTAGCTTGTTCACAAACCCTTTTTTCTACCCGCCGGTTAGGGTAGACAGCCCGCAAGTGCAAATTAGATTATGCGTTTTTTTATTAATATTTTGAAATGAAAGTTAATTGGTTAGTTCTTTTTTAAACAAAACAAACTTATTTTTCTTTAACTGAGTTAAATTTTACTTTTTCCCAGACAAAAAATTCAAATTTTCCGCCCGTCAAATAAAAATGATACCTTGCAACTCTAGCTGCTACACGGTTACGCGAGATTTGCTCTAATTATATTTAATTAGCATTTATGAATGATTCTTACAGGACAAATGACAATCGACGATTTAGGGAAGTAGCAAATCCTTAAGGAGACGCTAGAGTGCAGCCTCTTTGGATCCTCATCTGACCTTCTTTCTAAATCAGACGATATACGTAGGCAAGATTATATTGTTAAATGATACTGTACTCAAAAGTAACATTGGGCCACGCATTATTCAATTCAAGCAACCGGAAGAAAGGACTCAGTTCTTTCCAGGCTGCAGCCGCAACTTTCCTGTTGCCCATTGTGAGATTGATGGCCAATTTTTCTTTTAATAAATTGGTATTTTCGGACATCTGTTCGATGCTTTTTCCATTATAATTTATTTTAATTATAACAAATTCGGAAGAATAATATAATTTACCAACATTTGAGCGGCTTCTCGTCATTACTTTGGCGTCGGCGTTGCCACTTTATTCAACTCAAATTGACAGCAATCGTTTTACAAATTGCACAATTATTAAGCAAAGATCAACGGAAAAATTATTGCTAGTTAATCTAATTTATTTATGTTGGTTTTAACACAAAAATCGCTATTTTATAACCTTTAAAACGAAGTTCGATTAATTTCGAAATTCAAATGTTAAAAGGTGGCAACACTTAAATACTAGCGATTTGGTGCGTGCCAGTGAATGACAAATTTAACTAGCGATTTAGTAAAATGCTTATTTAATAAATTTAACATGATAAATGTAAAATATTTGTGTATAGATTATTCACAAATTGAACACCCTTTAAGAACCAATAAGGCTTATTTATATAAAAATGCATTATTATGCTTTTTTAGCAAATCGCCGACTCAAAGTGCCCGATTTGCAAATCACTCGAAAACAGGCTCTGTGGCAGGGCAAAATCAAATTCGAGCGAATTTAGAGCGAAAGTGATTTCTGTGGCACCCCTGATAGTTTAACCATATGCACTAATTATGGACATTTCGCCAACATTATTTTGGTCATAGCTTGATGAACTGTACATTCCGAAATATTAATAAATAAACTTAATCTGCCTGCATCAGAAATTTATGTCCCATACATGTCAACCCTCCATCTCTTACCATCTCTAATATCTCTTCGTTCATACGAACAGAAGGACTCGGCTGTTGATGCTGATCAAGAATATATAAACTTTATAAGGTCGAAAATGATTCCTTCTCCCTGTTACATAACTTTTGCTCAAACTTTTATACTCTGTGCTTTCTGTGGTACTTGTACTGCATCAATATACTCTTCTAAAATGAACACAAACCAAAAATTTAAGCCATATTATGCTAAAAACATTTTATAACTTTTAAAATTTTTTTACCAATACATATTTTGCATATTTTGCATATTTTTTTGCTATTTGCATATTTTTGCATATTTTGCATATTTTTTTACATATTTTGCATATGCAAAATATGCAAAAATATATTTAATATGGGATAAACTTTTTATCAACCGAACAGTTACAAAATTTTTATTTTTCACCGAAATTAGATCTCCATCGTAACGTAATTTGCGGTTTTGCACAAAAATTTTTGTTAATTTTATAAACAATTTCAAAAATCGTCAAAAACGGAAAAATGAAAAAAGGGTTTTTAAAAACGTGATATCTCAGTTTTGGTTTATCGGACAGGTATCAAATTAATACTGGTGAAAAGTATTTTACTGCATAGCTACTCAAATAATAGTTTTATAGATTTTTAAATTATTTAATAATATTAAGTAATTGTTGCTCAAAATTTTGTATAATTTTCTCAGTGTTAACCACCATGATATTAGCTTCTAAGCATAAACAATGTTTGTCCCTAAACGTGCTTAAATTTTGGTGTTTCAAAAGATGGAGGCTTTTATAGTTTAAAGTTATGAATTTTGAAGTTACAAAAAATAAAAAATTGCCCTTAAAGAATGCGTTGCCACTCAGTCAGTTTCAAAGCTCTACGACTGAAACTTCGCAAGTGGGCTTTATATATATCAAGCTTTTAAAATTGCCAACAGCACACAGATCGGACGTCTATTTCATATAGCTGCCATACGAATGCTATGATTAATTGCATTTTGTTGTGGATTAGAGGTGACCAAGAGTTTTGAAAGTATATTATACCACAACCAAATTCAGCATTTCTTGAGCTATGTGATATAGTGTCCGATCTGTCTGTGTTGAGCCTAGCTTGATATATATAGCACAATTTATGAGTCTCAATCACATGACTTTAAAACTGACTACGTGAAAATTTTTATTTAAGGCCATCTTTTTATTTGTTTATAAATTCATAACTTCTTAACACAAACATAAAGTCTCCATCTTGAAAACACAAGTAAGTTACGTTTAAGATAATAAAGTGTTTATGCTTAGAACTATATCATGGTGGTTAACACTGAAAAAAGTATAAATAATTTTTAGCAGCAATGTACTCATATGTAAATAATTTAAAATCTACTAAAACTACTATTTAGTGATTAGTAAAATTGTCAGTAATGAGTGATACTGCTCCCGATAAACCTGAAGACTGTCACGTTTTTAAACTTTTTTTTATATTTTTAATCAAGAATATGCGGTGGGACATGCAGTCCTTTTCTTAACTGTGCCTGTTACATTCATTATTTGTTATTGGAGAAATACCGTACCGTGACCATTTCTATTGTGCCCCTCCCTGTTACATACTTTTGCACAAACTTAATATTCTCTGTGTACCTTTGGTACTATAAAAACTGTAATTGTAAATAATTCAGATTGTGCGTATTTATCTTCAAATAGGTTTTAATTTGAACTCTTGGAATATAGACGGACGGACAAAGCTCAATCGACTCAGCTAGTCATGATGATCAAGGATACGACTGCCGTGTATGTTTATGTGGTCGGAAATGATTCCTTTTATGCGTTGCAAACTTCTGGACGAAATTATAATACACTTTTGAAGTGTATAAAAATCTTGACGTTCCTTTAAGAAATTCAGAGAAGATGCCAGGTAAAAGCAAAAATGAGCTTAGCCTGTCAACTTCAAGGCTTGATGTTTTTGTTAATACCATGTTAATTACAATAAGTGAAGACTGTAGGTTAAGACTTAAATATTTCTGCCTTCCTGAGTCAGGGGTATTTCAAAGTCGGACAGGCTTGACTTTAACATTTGCTTTTGTTTAACTTGCGACTTGGCACAAGCAGGCCAAGTGGTTGACTGCAGACAAGTGCTATTCGAAGGCGGAAAAGAACAGAGTTGACCATAGTGAAAGAAGGAATAATCCACGAAGCCAACTCGGGCCCGTACATGTTCCAGACAACAGAGAGTCATGACGCGGTGTGCAACTTACTTAGGGTTAGGGTAACTATTCTAATCAAGTTGTTACCAAAAAAAAGTGATTCCTCAAAACAGAGCAATGTTGAAAAATTCGTCAAATGTCAAATAAATAAAAAATGTTAACTACTTACAATGAAAATACCGGTAAATTAATAGATAGTGAGGATCGAAAGGTTAAAATTCTTCAGTCCGTTATTTATATCTCAACCGCTTAAAGGTTTTGGCCGTTGCATAGTGGTTTTTATGTACTTTTTTGGCATAAACTCTAGTTTTTAAGGGGGGATATCTAAGTAGGTCAAAAAAATGTGGATTTTCAGAATTTTTTTTGACCAAATGGAAGGGCCAATTGAAAATTTGTGAATTAGGTATTATAGTGTGATACATTTACTCGAAATGGTTTTGTTTTTTTGTTATCAAAAACAAAATGGCGGTCGTGTATCATTTCTCCGTAGACCCTTTTTTTCCGTGGCAGGACACATAACTCAAGCATCGCAGTATATCGGAAATACCTATGGCTATCGATCCTCGTAGTTTTTATTATATTTTTTTGATTTTTTTAAAAATTTGTTTTCTTAAAAAATTGTTAAAAAAAATAAAAAAAAATCCTACGAGGATCGATAGCCATAGGTATTTCCGATTTACTGACAAATTTCAGATCTATCGGTTATTTATCTTGAGTTATGTTTCCGGCCAGCTGAAAAAAGTGGTTTTTCGAGATAAACGCGTTTAAAGTTTAAGTACTGAAAAATCGTGTAATTTATTCATGCACCATACAATTGGCCTTCTAGATCGATGTCCTTCTGTTCATTCTCCTTCCAAGCTGCTTTTAAGTCAAGGCAAGCCTTTTTTGCTCCATCGCTCAATGATTGCTCAGCTTTATTAATGCGGTACTGGTCCACTTGCTGGCAAAACTTGAATCTTTTCGAGGCGATTGTCAAGTCCATGACATCAAATGTTCTCAAAATTTATATAAGGCCATCGTTAAAAACACTTGGTGCAATGTTGGTAGCAATATCTAAAATTTTAGTTGCCAGAATTCATCGATTTTGGAAAAAAAATTTTTACTCTTTGAAACTTTTAGCGGATTCAATTTTTGGTATGTTATTTTTTAAGACCCCAAAGCATTATTCTAAGCAAAAAAATTTAGATTTTCAAAAAATTCTACTTAGATGTCCCCCCTTAAGTTATTGACTGACAATTTGGGATTTGACCTATAATCATATATAATATATCTATATATTGAGTATATATTGTACTGGTCTGGCTCGATATCATTGTTAGTTTTGGACGATATTTGAAATTTGATTTCACCTATTTTTAAGCTTTAGCGACCTATCAAATATGGTTCGATTCGGTATACTATTTCATATAGCCGCCATTTTTCTCTCTCGAGTAATATCTTCGGCTTAAGCACGAATTCAGCTGCAATAAAGCCGATTTTCACGAAAAGTCGCACGTTGTTACCCACACTTTTGTTATTAATATTCGTTAATAACTTTGCATTTAAAAATTTTTTGCCAGGTGCATGGCAACCTCTAATATGTAACTTGTTGGGGTCAACCTAAAAATAACACATAAACAACACACTGCATAGTTGGACAAAAGTACACAACAATGACAAACCAGTTATCAAATCTTGATTAAACATACCTGAACTAACAGTTTGCATTTTTTGATTTTTAAGCAGACGCACTCAAAGTAGGAAAATATTTGCTGCCAATTTCACAAAAAAAAAGTGAGAAAGTCGGTCAAGCCCGACTATGACCTCTGTACCTAGAAGGAGCTGAATGCACTGTTGCTGCTGCGCTCATCTCACAGTTTTCTCTCTCTATCTCTCCTTCTCACCCTCTCTCTCTCCCTCTTTTTTTTTCTCTCTCTCTCTCCCTCTCTCTCTCTCTCTCTCTCTCTCTCTAACATTGTGCGGCGTTGGTTGTGAAAGGGATTGTGAGGGGGTGGCGGAGTGGTGATTCACTTAATTGCTCACTAACTTGGAACCGCTCATCGATCTTTATCATTTCTTCGGCAAATCGATACATTTTGCTAATGACCTAACTAACTCGAAGGTACGAATCATCCTATCTACAAAACTGTGGGAGATACGACGTTTTCTAAATTTTGCGGGGGGGGGGGGGGGGAGACAAATTTTAAATATATGCTTGATCTGCCTGCAAGTATAAGAAGCATTTACTGTCAAGTCTCTATCTCTTACCATCTCTGAGATCTGTTTGTTCATACGGACGTACAGACGGACATGGCTTCTATATCGGCTTGTTGATGCTGATATTATATACGCATATTTGGAAGATGATTCCTCTCCTCTGTTAACTATTGCCACATCCTCTATCTCCCTACAGTAGTATAGAAGCATCCTGACCACATAAAGTATATATATTCTTGATTAGCATGTCGAGCCCAGTTGATTGCTCTTTTACTACAAATACGCTAACGCAACTATGTCCGAACCGTCTGGATCGGATTACTATATATATAGCACTTAGCTGCCATAGGAGCGACCGGTCAAAAAACTAGTTTTAGTAGAAAAACTTTTTTGTTTTCAATGGTAGCGTTTTTATACCTTCAAGTTATGAATATTACCTGTTTCAACACAGTTTTTGGATTTTCTGATTGAAATCGAATGAATATATCGAATAGCTGCCATATAACAAACTGGCAGGCATATATCATGCTCGTTTATTGGTTTTGGGCGGGTCGCCCTATTTTTTTTAAGGGGGGTATTCTCCATGTCGAGGCTGTTTTATTGACATCTTTAAAAAAAAATCTCATTTGAAAACGCAAAGTTTTTTCCAAAAAAAAATTTTTGCTGTTACAGATAAAGTAAACGGAGGGCTGTTCCAAAAGTTATCTGCCGTCAAAGTGCGAGTCCAAAAAAAAATTATTGTGCTGGCGGCCATGATTCCACGTCTCCAGGATGTCTGAAATGAAAAGTAAAACAGGATATAATCAGTATAGATGTAATTCTGGTCTGAACCCCGAAAAAAAATTTGACAAAATGGCAGCCATTAAAAAATTCAAAATCGATTTTGTGCCCTTTTTGTAGTTTAGTGTAAAAAAAAAAAAATAGTCCCAATTTTTTTATAATTTTGATTGAGGTTCAGACCAGAATGGTGACAATTCTACGTCGATTTCAGTTTTAATCATCAAAATCGGTTCAGTGTAACTGGAGAAATCATGGTTCGATATAAACGCGTTTTAAAGTTTGAAGTTTCTCTTTTGTTGGAAAAAAATTAATCAAAAATAAAACAAATGCAGTTCTAGAATGGTGACAATTCTGCGTCGATTGCATATTATTTCATCAAAATCGGTTTTAGTGGAGAAAAGTGGCTTGGCAGTCCGAAAAAGTTGCTTTAAAAGTAACCAAAAATATACCAGTTATAAGAAACTTCCAGTTACCCCTTGTGGAATACTCAAAATAGCCTGGGAAGGGGACCAATAAATTGTGAAACTAGAGGCAACAGGTAGCAACTCCTCATACCCAGTTTTTCTTCAGCACGCCAAGTTCGCGTTTAATGGGCACATTTATAGCAACACACAACTACAACATCAGTTGCTGGTTAAAAAATATAAGGCTAAATTTTGGGAAAACCAAAGATGAGACAAATTTCCGCCGCCAATGGATAAGCGGTTAGTACCCCGCCCATAGAGGTCTAACTTAGAAAATGGAATTAATGGAAAACCACTCGATAGAATTTTTTAAGATTTTAAATATATTGAGATGCTGACCAATTTAATGTGTCTTTAAGAGATGGTAACATGCACCGAAAAACCGCGATAGTGGGTGCCACATTTAAAAAAAAAATTAAAGAAATTTTTTTTAAAAAATAAAAAAAAAAAAAATTAAATAAAAAAAAAATAAAAAAAAATATTTTTAAAAAAATTTAAAAAAAAAAAAAATTAAAATAAAATTTTAAAAAAAAAAAAAAAAAATAAAAAAAAAAAAAAAAAAAAAAAAAAAATTAGTACCTATAAAAGAGATATAAATAGACCGAACTGCGTTTTCAGTTTTGAGCCCAAGCCTTGGTTCGCAGTTTATAGGCATTTTTCCACAAGCAATTGCCTCAGAACAACATTGGCCATGAGATAATTAGATGCTTCACAAAATTTATATATAGCATCAATGTGATTGGCTTATAATATAGCGGTTCGCTAATAATAACAGTTTTGTACTACCTAGACTACTCTATATGTCCTCAGAAATTTCTTTCTAATTATTCATTAGCTAGCAAAGGCATACCCGCCCAGGAAACTAAGATGTCTCTAAATCATTGGTAAGGATATAAACGATTGCGATTGTCCAGTGTATATGTATGAAATTTTTATTAAAGTTTGGTGTGCATGGTATGCTTTGAATTTTTTTTTAAATGGGTGAATGTTAAAAATTATTCTTCAATAAAATGCGATTCTTAAATAGAAAAAAAAATAATTTTTGGATTTTTTAATATTTTTTGTCTGGGCGTTTAAAAGAAATTTTGCATTTTTGAGCAAAAAATTTAATTTTTGAAATTTTTGAGTATTGTATCCAAACTACAAAGCCGATTTAAAAACAATGTTTTACGCAATTACTGGCAATTGCCTTTCGATTCATATCTTGGTCGACTCTATATGAAAATTATGAAGTCAGATATGACTTAAAATGTAAGACCACCTACCGAAAAGTAAAAAAATTCATATTTCGAAAACGAGCCATTAAAAAATTTTTGTAATCGATTTTGAGATCACCATTTCCAAACTACACCAAAATAAAATTTCAGTAGAAATGGGTCTTTTGGCTGTAAACTATATTATTAGGAATTTAGGCCAGACGGTATATGTGGTAGTTAAATTGGTAATTTGCAGTTTAATACTGCAATCTTAAAGTTCATGCCGAAGGACCTTGCTGTTTCTTTTTTCACACCGTAAAAGATGGCCACCACTTACAGATATTAGTCGGCGATGCCAGCTGCATACAGCGGACCTTCATCGTCTTCAAAATAACTGTTTTCACAGCAGCTCTCTCTGCTATGCGTGCCATTCTGCCTTCTTTAGATGCGACCGCAGCTCTAGTTTCTGAGCGGTTTAGTCAGTCTGAACATTGTGTAGGATAGCCTTCGATAATTATCGATTAAAAGTCGATCGATCTGAGGCGACAACATGTAACTATTCAAGTTAAAGAACCAGCCCCTATTGCACAGCTTTAATTACTCGAAATTTATTTACTCAAAATTTCTTGTTTTAGCAAAGACATTCTTCTTTAAAATTTTGTATTTCAAATTTACAAAAAAAAACCAAAAAAATTCTTTATGAGGTGGCAAATTTAAATTTTTATAAAAATTCTCAAATATTATAAAAGCTATAAAAATTTGAATGAATACCAAAAAAATGTTGCAATGGTGCTAAACCCGCTAGCAACGTATGAGTATGAAAATATTTAAAACCCAGTTAATATTTGAAATTAGAAAAAAAAATATTTGGACTTGATCTGAGAAACCACATGAGCTTGATCTGTTTGGAGCGCAATGCGGAATGATCTATTAAGAGCTTGATTTGTTTGGAAATCTTTTTGATTTTGATCTGTTTTGAAACAAATAGGATTGTCGACTTTACAAGCTGCATGGGAGTAATTAAGGATTGCCCTTGGTGAATTTGACAATCATGATTGCTAAATACGAATCTAACAAAAAGTATGATTGGTACTGCTGTGAGTGCATTTATTGATGAAAGTATTAAATCCACAGAATATCTTTAAACTCTCGAACCTCATATATTAAAATCGACATATTCTCATCTCACACGCAGAGTAAAAAATATATATTAATATCTTATAATCAGAGTCAAAAATCCTTTTTTTTTTAAGTTTTTGAGTTAACCCGAATTTCGCGGGAATTATTTGATTTCGAAATTCCTTATGAAACTTTCAAGGCTTATAGATTTTGAGTCAATGCATCCAAAAATATGATTTTTAACTTTCCGTTTAGCGTTAGAAAGTGAGAACACATTATCGCTCAAAAATGAAATAAATGTTAAATGTTTTACTGAACGAAAACGAACATATGTCACGCTAGCACAATTCGGGTTAAGACAGTCCTGAAGTAATTTTGTAGTCGGTGCACTCGGCTGCGGCGCTTTTACTTATTAATAATTTTCCTTTAACCATACCTCATTTATTGCAAGGCTGTTTATTGGATTGTCAACAAAGAGTCATGCAATCATGGCAGAAAATTGCAAACGTTGCTTGATCTTAATAATTTGTTATTTGATATAAATTTCCGATTGTTCGCTCAAACAAGCGGGCGAGCCGACAAATGTCTGTCAGTTCAACTTGAATGCACAGAAAATTATTTAAAAAGCCTGGAAATTTCAGGGCATTGCGTATAAGCCATGAAAAACAAAAAATAATAAAACCGGTCAAGTCAAGCAGGAAGGAAGCCGACTTGTGGATACCCACTGACAATGACCGCTAAATTGTACCACAAGTTTTTTTGAAAGGCGCTTGCAACAGCTGTTTTATTTTCTAAAACAATTCCATATGCCTCAATATGAGCTTCAAAAACTTGCCTTGATAAATCATATATATTTGCCGTCAACTCCGACTTCCCGTGATTATTGTTTAAATATTTCATCTGAGAGCTACACACATGTGCCATTAATTTTTCACTCACTTTCTGAAGTTTTGGTTGGATTTTTCTTTTTGTTAATTGACGTGGGGCATTGCAACAGCTCACAAACACAAATATGCATGAACATGTTATGAAAAGTTTTCAGAGTGTAACGTGAAATGCGATAACAGGCTGTCGCACATTGGGAAACGTTAGAAAATCGCTGCCATCATAGAGGCCACTTCCTGGACTTCCTGTTGCTCGTTAGTTGCGCAATGAACTTCAACTTCAATGCCTGGACCACGTGCGGGGCGACAAAATTTCGAATCAAATTGGGAATTGAACCCGTTTCTTTTGGCACTTTTGGCGGAAGTGGCGATACGCTAGTGTGTCTGTAGGATCTGTAGGAGAGAGATGAAAAGTGAAAGCCCAAGCAATGACGCTGGAGTAAATATTTGCATTACTCTCCATTGTCGATCCCCCAAGAGACCGCTTAGAAGACGCAAATCGCGACTGCCGCCACATGTGTGAGTTGGATTCGCAAAGCTCTGGCATGGATTAAGGCGATGATGCAATCAGCCGACAAATTGATATTGGGCAATAGCCGCTCGTTGCGTCCTGCTGTCTTCCAAATTTTAAATTTTATTTGGTCTCTCTACGCTGCGACCGTCCCCAGCCTGTGCACCGTTGCATGTCGCGTGGCGCTGTCATGGCTAAAATTGCAAATGCCTCGTTTCCCCACCACCTCAACCAAGTGGTGCGTCCACATTTTTCCCAGGTGGCGCTTTAATTGTTACTGCTTTTATGTATTTTTTTATTGAATGTGCAATGCGTTTTCGTTATTTATCATTTAGTTGTCGGATAGCTCCACATAGACGCACTCACACTTATTCACGTGTGTTTGCCTATTTCACCATTTTCTCGTTGACTTGACCCGAGCTATATGTCGGTTGCTTGACTTGCCATGACTTTGGGGGTCCATCAATGAACTCGATTAGTCAATTTCAGGCAGTGCTGGCTTTATTTCCAGCTGGCAATCTGATTAATATTCAACACTTTGGGAAATCTCTAATGAAGTTGCCACCCAGTTAATTAATAACTATTAGGAAAATATTGATGGACATAACAAAAATGGGAATCTTTTATATTAAGGCGAGGGTGGAAACAATTTGTTTTTGTCGTATTGAATGAATTGAGTTTCTGGACTCATGAATCTTTTGCGACAAAGCACATATCAGGTAGATATAAGGTAAGTATTTTCGGGTAGCTCTTACGTCCTTTTGTCCTTAGTGAGGCCGGGTGAAAGCACATACATAGCAAAGCAATTCCAACCGAATTCCAATTCTTACACTCAGAGAAAAAACCAATCCGATCGTGCTTGATATAAGTACGGTAAGACGGAATATTCTTGGATCCAAGCCGAAAATACTGAAATCAAGCATGAATTTTTGAGTCTGAATGCTTGGTTTTAAATTAAGTCGGCTTTATATTAAGCATCGATCTTCTTGGATGTAAGCATGAAGAGTATTGATTTCAAGCAGAGATCTGCTTGGTTGTAAGCATGGAAAAACTCAAATTGAAGAATTGATCTTCTTGAAAGTAAGCATAAAAAGTAGGGGAGAGTGGGGGGTTGTGATCATAGTTTTGTTTTTCGAACATAACTTCGCCAAAAATCAATATTTTTTCATTCTGTAAATTTTGTATTTTAGGTAAAAGATGCACAAAACTTTCCTTATCACTAGTTTTAAAAAATAAAATTTTTGTTTTTTTTTTATTTCATATTGAAAAAAGAGATTTTTCGACATTTCGAAAATTTGTGGGGGTTGTGAGCCACCCATCTAAAAGTTCAAAATTCGTGTTTTTAAGCCATTATTCTTTATTAAATGAAAAAATAAACAATTTTTCTCATATTCTGAATTAAGAAATATCAATGAAGAGTGAAAATTTATTGACGACATCAGGCTTGTTTTCTTCTATGTATATACGATCACTTTTTGCTTGTGGCTGTTCTTTTGTTTGCCTTTTTTAATGTTTTTTACTTCTTTGGGGAGTTTTTCCTCTGTTTTATTGCGCGTCATTGCAATATTCTCTTTGAAAGTCAAAACCAACTTTTTTTCAAAGTGGCTTACAACCCCCATATCTCATTTTTTTTTGGTCACATAACCAAAAAGAAATTGTTACAAAAAAAACATATTTCTATCAAAAAGGCAATTGACCAAATATATTTCCCTCATACTTACTTTTGTCATTACGAAAAAATTTTGTATAATATTCACAAGTCAAAAATGAAAAAAAAAAACTTTCTTTTTTGAATAAAAAGTCGAGTTCTGGTTCACGAACTTAAAGAAGGTGTAGACTGATAGGTTGCTTGCCAAAAGTTAGGTAAGAAGAAGGGAGACACATGACATAAACAAAAAGTTTAAATATATTATTTTTGTGGCCAATATTCGAGTGGCTCACAACCCCCAGCGGCTCAGAACCCCCCATTCTCCCCTATATATTTCAAGCATAGATAATCTTGAAATTAAGCATGAAAAGTCTTAATTTTATTAAATTATTTTTATTGTGAATGAAAATAAACAAGTAAGAGTGTTGCGGTCGAGTGCCCCTACAGCAAAATACCCTGTTCCAAGTAATGTGGTTCCTATAGCTTTGAACTCCTTTTATTTTAAAATTTATTTGAATAAATGGGGAGGTGCACTTGCATATCTTCGCTGTTTTTACTCGGATCTTATAGTGGTATACAGAATAGACAGATAATGGGCCTTACTTAATATATGGGGCATTCCATACAAAAAAAGTTTTTTTCTGTGATGATGTCTCCGAATTGAATGATAATTGGCCCAAAGGAAGCTTATTATGAGAGAAGCTTAACCCCAAAATGTGAGCTTTTTTGGAGCTCTTTTGCAGAAGTTCTACGCTTAAAAGTGTAATATTGTGAATTTGTTAAATTTTCAATTACTTGAAAACGGTTTAAAATAGAGCTTTCCAGTTTTTTTTCCAAATGTTCAGGATCAAAAAGCCCTTCTAAAAAATTTGACAAATTTTTTTATATTACTTATCTTGAAAAAAGGATTTTTTTAAAAAAAATTAGTCCAGCAAAAAAGACCCATCCTTCAAAAATTCTCAAAAAATATATGTGAAAGCCGCACCTTTTTCAAACATTTTGAGTGCCCAAACATATCAGTAGCTTGAAAATTGAGGAAGTTATGGTTTAACGCCGGATCCGAACGGCAAAGTTTGGGAAATTGCATTTTCATGGCTAGATTACTTCACAGCTGGCGCCAATAGCTGGGTGAAGGTGACCGTATGTGTAAAAGCTAGTTTCTAAAGAAAGAAAAAAACTTTTATTATTAGATGTTCAAGGCGGGATCGAACCCACGACCTCCCGCCCAGCAGTCCAGCACACTAACCACTGGGCCACAGACGGCCGTTGTTTACCATAGATAAATCAAGAGGTGGAGTAACGAACTCTTATTACGTAGAAATACAGTTATATTCTCCTCCTCCTCTCCTTATCTACTGCAATTTATGGCTTCGCACGCTTCTTGCCGCCTTCTCTGCGTAATCTTGACGTCGGCGGTAAGATTGCGTTGAGCAGGAAAAGAGATATATAATCCTGATCATCCTGAAGCTATTTGCATTTGCCAAAAAATAATTAAAATCGTGTATCAGAGTTAGAAGAAATTTAACAAAAAATGAATATCAATATAACGAAACCGTCCTGAGGGGGACAGCCAGGATTACACTTTCGAGGTCTATGCTGATCTAACCGATGCCACAGATATTGTTCTGTCGTCGATTGCATACTAAATAATAGACAAAAAATGCAAATTTAAATGGTAATAATCAAAATAGAAATAATAAAAAAAAATCATTCCTGAAAGCTCAATTGGGGGAATGGCTTCCCTTTGTCATCCCTCTCGAGTTATTTAAGGCTTTCAAATGTTATTCCAGATTCTAAGAAAAGGAATTCGAATTAATTGAATGTTTTTCAAACAGCAATTTGATGCGCATTGTGATACTGCATTGTGATACATATTTGCAAATTGTTCAAAGCCTAACACATAAACACCGATTATAGCTCCCCGCACTTCCCTTGACCACAAATTCGAAGTCAACATCAATTGTCTTCTAGAGATAGTTAGTCCTTAGGAATATTTATCGATTTTTTGATATAATGATAAAGATCGGATGAGCGGTTCTCAAGTTATGAGCAAATAAGTCAATCAAACCCGCCACCCCTCTCCCACCCTTTCACAACCAACGGCGCACAATCTTAGAGAGAGAGAGAGAGAGAGAAACTGAAAAATGAGCGCAGCAGCAACGCTGCATTCAGCTCCTACTCTAGGTACAAAGTATGAAATAGTCGGGCTTAACCCACTTTCTCACTTGTTTCTTTTTGGAGATGTGATTAATGTTGGTGTATTTATATTATATACTTGTCATGGAATAACATCTGAAGAATCTTTAAAAAACAATCTCAATTCAAAATACCAATTTATAAGTCCGTGACAGCGAAAAATAAAATAGCATAAAAGGCTGGCCTATCAAAAAAGGTAAATTAAAAATTATGAGAAGAGTCATGCCGCACGAAAATATATTCAGTCGAAGAATTTAACATAATATTAACTTAGGAAATTAAAGCCATAATAACCAGTGTCGTTTTGGGGGATTAACCTCAAAATTAATTTTTAAATTTGCAGGTTGTGTACTAAAAATTTGTGAATTCTTTTCGTCAAATGTCAAATAAATAGTGAAAAATTAAAATTTTTGAGCGACTTTATAACAGAGCTTAAATGCAATAGCATTTCCAAGTTCATCAAGCCAACCAGGGGCAAAATACAAATTAATGTATATGTATATATGGCGTGTACGTTTTTTTTTTTTTTTGATTTGAATTTATGTTATATTTGAAGATAAAATGTTAAAATTTGCCCTGCACATGCCGCTAAGTTATTCAATGTTTATTGGTTGAGCAGTTTGTGAATACTTATTTATACATACTTATCTCAATACCACTTCCACCGTAACTTTTCGAAAGTGTAATTGATTCATGTTCTCGCAACACCAAAGTGAAAAAATTTTTTCGTTTTGAAAAGTAATGCTTGTTAGTCGGTGGAATGAAAAGTAATTGCCAAATTACGCACTCCTTCGGTTGCTAGATGAACATAAAGTGAATTTTCCTTAACTCTGTGATCAATTTAGAAATGGTTAGTAAAATTTAATTTACATTCTAGTCTTTAACTGATTTATAAAGAATTTTGTTGTTTAATGTGTCCAGATTTTAGCTGTGCAAACGAAAACGAAGAGTGAAACCTGAAAGTCAGCCTCTCTCGCTTCCGATTGTTCCATTTTCGATCGTTTCGCTTGGATTTCTGATTTCTCTCTTGTGCATCTAGTGTCTTGTCGTCAATCAATTTTCACTTTTAATTAATATTTCTTAATTCAGAATATGAGAAAAATTGTTAATTTTTTCATTTAATAAAGAATAATTGCTTGAAAACACGAATTTTAAACTTTTAAATGGGTGGCTCGAAATGTCAAAAAATAATTTTTTTTATACCCTTTGAGAAGGTATATTAAAATTGTCCGAATGTTTGTAAAGCGTAGAAGAAAGCATCTCCGACCATATCGGTTTGTTTTCAATGCTATCGCTTCCAAACCTCGTATTTATAAGTTTTCTATTCTTTCACATAATTTCAGCAAGACTTATGAAAATCGGACAACTATATAGTATAGCTGTCATACAAAAGATAGGTTTGAAAAATAGTCTTAGCAAGAAAAACTTTTTTGTTTTCAATGCTATCGCTCCGAAACGTGTTACTGATCAATATTGTATGCTACCACACAATTCTGTGAAGTTTGATCCAAATCGGATGACTATAGCCTATAGCTGCCATAGGAACAACCATTTAAAAAACTGGCAGCCATATATCATGCTCCAAGGGTATATAAATTACGGTCGAGCCGAAATTAGTTTCCCTCTATTTTTATACCCCTAGACAGGGTATATTGAGAGGGTATTCTATACAAAGTATAGGTCTGAAAAAAAGACTTAGTGAGAAAAACTTTTTTGTTTTCAATGCTATCGCTCCCAAACGTTGTACAGACCAATATCATATACGACCAAACAATGCTGTCCAGTTTGATTCAAATCGGATGACTATAGCGTATAGCTGACAAAGGAACGATCGGTTGAAAAACTAGTTCTAGTGAGAAAAACTTTTTTGTTTTCAATGCTAGCGTCTTTATACTTTCCAGATATGAATGTTGTCTGTTTCAACACAATTTTTGAGAATTTGATCATAAAACAAACTGGCAGCATATATCATGCTCCAAGGGTATATAAACTACGGTCGAGCCGAAATTAGTTTCCCTCTATTTATAAAACTAATGAAGAGCAAAGTTACATTCATCTTTTAACTTAAATACAAAATTTACAGAACGAAAAAATATTGATATTTGGCGAAGTTATGTTCGAAAAACCCCCCCCCCCCCCATCAGTATTTCGAATAGCCGCCTATTTTTAACAATTTTTTTTTTTTTTTTTCTTTATCTCCTTTGATAAAATTCGCATCTTCAAAAAAACCAACCTCATTACCAGTGTGTATTTTCCCTTTATTTTTGGATAATATTTTTCAAAAACTGCCAAAAGTTTCGTTTCGTGTGTAAAATCCAAAAGCAAGCGATTTTTTTATTTTGCTGCGACTTATGAACGGAACAGAATCAAAAGCAAAATCAATATCAAAATTCATGAAGCGACGACTGCAGTCGCTGTTGCTGATCAAATATCGATTGCGGCTGTTCGCTGCTGCTTCCGCTTTTTTTTTCCATAGCAAAGGCAAAGAAAGGCAAGAGTTCATATTGAAAAGTTCAAAAAAGAGAAGCCTTTCCTCCTTCGCAAGAAGTTTTAAAAATACAGAACACACAAACAACACAGAAAAAAAGCTATCGGGCCTGTTCCGAATTCCGAACGTTTTCAAAAGTAAAAACGAAACGAAAACGAACGTTTTCTCTTTGCTGTTCCCAATTTCGAACGATTTGGTTACGTTTTGACTTTTCGAACTCAGTTACGAAGTCGCTTTCATAAACAGCTGGCTGGCTGCCCTGCGCGAGTGTTTGTGTATATCGACAGCAGCCAGAGTTGTCACCATCTCTATAATTTTAATTTACAAAGCTCTTATTTACATATTAAGTCAATTAATTTTTATTTAAAACAGTATTTAATTATTACATTTAAATTTGTGATATCAAATATGGTTAAATATAGCTAAACTAACTAAAAAAAAGTGCTGTGCAAATACATTAATTTATATGAAGCAACTCCTAGCAGCTATCGATTGACGGTTGAAATCGACTAAAAAAGTAAAGTGGAATTCAGAACAGCACGGTTTGAAAACACGACCCCTCGTTTTGGCTTTACAATATTTTATAGATGTATATAAAAAAAAATTATTTTAATATACACTTAAAGTGTAAACAATTTAAGTAGTGATGGCCAACGATTTAAAAAATGTTCAACATTATTAAATTGATTTGTTTATAATTTTTGGATTGATTTAAGGCTTTTAATAGCAATTTTTAATACAATTACTTTTTATTCCCTACTCTGGGTAGAAACTTTTCTTCTACTCTACTTTTAAAAAAATTACGTCTTTATTACAATAACTCATTTTATTCCTGTTTTGTTCGTATTATTTATATATAAAAAATAATAAAAAGAAAAACGACAATTTGGTGCTTTTGAGGTCGAAAATAATCGTTTGGGTACCCATTTTTTTAATTATATATATTTATAGTTAAAATATAAATATTAATTATAACTAAAATTAATCACGTAAGAATTTGTTATTTAAACAAAATTTTTTTTATAGATATATATTATAAGATATTGGAGAACTGAGAATAGTTTTAAGAGATGGAACTAACGAAAATTTTTTTATATATAAATTATTATATTGATAATATTTAAAAAAATGACAGATAGACGGACGGACAAAGTCAATCGATTCAGCTCGTCGCACTGATCAAGAATGTTTATAGTAATATTTATACAGCGTTGCAAAATTCTGAGCAAAAATTATAGAACCCTCTGTAAGGGTATATAAATCATTTTTCACGAAAACTAAACTAAACTGTCTACTAGAGGCGAATGTACAATTAATGGATAAAATTAGCCGTTTGTACATTTTAATTTAAAATTTACCATTAGCTAATTCATTAGAGATACATATGTATGGAGTTTCCACAGCCAGATATGGGCTCAGCGTGAAAAATTCAGATGATATAATAAAATGATTAGCTTTTTGTGAGCTTTGGTTAAATCCCATTAAAAACTACCCAACTTTCATTAAAATAAGTATGAACAATAAATCTTCGTAGCGTTTTATAAGGCTGTCCGAAAATATGCAATGGATTTGATTCGTTTACCTAAAAGTTTGCTTCGCGTTTGCAAACTTATTTTACAAGTGGAAAGTTTAGGCAGCGCTGATTTGATTGCATTTCATAACAACTTAAAATTCATATATGTGTGAAATTCTGAGTATTTTATTTATAGACGTTTTCCCACAATCTTCACTTATGTGAGCATATTTATACTATGGCTTAATTGTCCATATTAACGGCATCAGTTCAAGGCAGGTTAAGTGGATTGCTCATCGAACGACTTGTCGTCACATTTATCTCATTCATATGGCACACTGGATACGTCAGAGCTTCAGATGGCAATATCGGCATTACTGTCTTTACGTCTGCGGTTTGCCAAAAGCCCCTGGAAATACCCAGCGATTCATCGCGTTTCCCATGGATAGCACACTCCAAGCGGTCAACTGGTTGTCTGCCCTGACGCGTGCGCCGTTTGCTTTGACACTCATAACATGGGAGGACGTAATCATTCAACCATATCAGTGTGTTGAAGAGCAAAAAGCTTTGGGTAAAGCTTCACTTTTACTTTTAGCGGCTACAGGGAAAACAGCTGATTCAGGCGGAAGTCACAACAGGTGCTGAAGCTGAGCACACACCAGTTAAATGTTAGGGATTTCAAAAGGTGCGACGACCAATCTTTGGATAATTGGAAATATTCCACATATGTCAATTTACCCACAGCCGAAACAGCTGTAAAAAATACAAGATTCCGCTCTGACTGACTCACTCTTCCTCTCCCTCTCCCGCTCTCTGTGGTGCGCTCATCAAGCTTCGCCTAAAGCTGCACTTGTCAATTGTCCACGAGCTTAACTGAATTTCTTGTCAAACTTTTTGTTCAGTTGCTTTCATATCGCGCCCTCCGTTAAGTGTCGTGTGCTCTCGCTTGCTCCGCCGGCAGCTCTCGCGTGCATCAGAAGATTAATGCTAATTGTTAATTTCAAGATCCATTGTAAGACTCTTTGATTCGGGTTCGGGAAAGTCCCAGCGCGCGCTTAGAAAGAAAGATCAGAACAAGACCCACACACATAAGTGATCGGTGCGCCGATGATTCCATAAAAGCGCATGCCTGGTGCGATTTGGGCTTCATTTTGTGCCAGGTCAGGTCGAGCTCAACAGTCCAGCTGCCCCGAAAAAACAACAGTCAACTTGATCTGCTCAAAACGCCAGCAGCGACACCCCAAGAAACTAAAGTGAAAAGCAAACCGACTAATTAAAGTGTCTGTTCCAAACGTGCAAAGGAAACAAACAAAACGGAATAGGCAATACCGCGCAAAGAGGGGCAGCGCCAGAAAACATTAATAAACAACAGCAGCAAAAACATCAACTGCAAATAAAGCCCGGCATTTAAATTTAGTCGTGCCAGAGTGTTTATTTAATATACGCAGAGCGCATAAAAAACGAAAAAAAAGTTGCGACATTAACAAAATCACACAAAGCCGCAGACTAGCCGATCTGACGATCACCTGCTGCGCGCGAGGAACTCCCCTCCTGTAAATATCTCGACACAGACGGTCACCAGCCGTTGACAGAAACCCTCAGGCAAGATGCCTCCCATGTGGTGGAAACTGGTCAAAATCATGTTACTGCTTTTCGCGCTCTTCACAACGGTAAGTCAAACTAAATCAATTCATGTGGTTTCGGCTATCTGCATCACTTACATCCCAAAGAGTATTTGTATATGGAACTGCCTTGGTGAATTCTAGTTCAAATAGGCTTTCCACATCTAGAAGGGCATTTTCGTACTCAGCTATACCCGTGTTTATTTAGCTAGAGTTTAAACCTGTTTACATGGCCAACAATTTATTTGTAATTGTTGTTTTCATTTTAATAAATGCAAAATTATAAAGCCCAGACAGCACACGATTTCCAAAGTTATTTACGAAGCTTTAGGGACTCTGTTAATTTCTAATTACCCTCGCATTCCACAAAGCAATTAGTAAGAATTTTTCTAAAATCAAACAAAAAAAAAATTAACGACAAAATATCAAATATTTGTTTGAAGTGCGCCTGCTGTTTAAATTGCTGCTGCTGTTGTTGTTAATCTCGAGATGTCAAAGTTTTCTAAGAATTTTATAAACAGTCCGACGCTATCTCGGAACTCGTAGTAATTAAACCAAAAATGGGTGGGATCGTGGGGTTAACGGAAAGGGATTTCGTAATGCAATGAATTTTTTATGAACAAGTTCATGGAAAAGCCAAATGTTTGAGCTTGATTTTTCCAAACAAACGTTTAAAAATTTAATGCACAGTGAATCGTAAGCTGAAAACAAGTGACAAAAATACAATTGCGCCAAAATGTAAATTATATGATTGTTGATTATCAATCGTAGAACGGTTTAGCAGGCTCTGGGTCAATAAGTTAAGATTTTGTTCCTCAAAGGATGCTGTATTTGACTGTATAAAGCTTTTTCATGAATTTCCACAATTCAATCATCACCTATTTTCAATGAGCTGGCAGAGAGTACCTCATAACAGAACTGCCATGAGCTCTTGGGAATCCCAACGGCAGTCTTGTAACAAAATCCGACATCAAATAAATAAATATTTAATAACACGACGAAAATCAGGAGGATACTCCTGGATTGAGTCAAAAATGTCCAAACATTTTCATAATTTTAAGATTTCTTAGGGTCAAAGAAAATTAAGCAAGTTAATAATTTCAACTAAACTTGATGCCAAGTCAGTGAGATATGGCTGATCCTTCGAGCTTTTCAGTTATTAACATAACGCTAAGACCTACTAGTTTTGGCATGAGTTTCAGTAATGAAATCATGGCGTAGCTTTATTGGTAGTCCTCAAAACAGTTTTGAAATCAGTTGTGACTTGCAACCTACTAGTCAGGTCTGAATTTAGCTCTGATAAATTAAGTACAGATTCAAAATTAATTCAAACTAGTTATTCTTTCCAAGACAGTTCGGTTTAAAATCAGTTTTGATTATCAGCAAGAACCGTAACACTTCACTTGAAATCAGAATGTCGATTTCAGCATATCGATTTATATATTCTCTTTTTCTGAGTTTACGAGTATATAATATCTTTTACATATCGCTATCTGACTTCAAGACTGGCATAACTCACAAAATTTGATTTTGTGAAAAATTCTCAATGCGTGAAGCGAGGTGGATAAACCAACCCGAGCACGTACTCGTCCAGTGAGCTTGACCGAAAACACTGCCAAGTCAGCCTTGGTGGTCATTTAACCGAAATTGTTTTTCATAAAAAAATGACATGAACCAACCTTTCCAATAAATGTTTAACCTTTGAAAAATATTGAGCCGTTTTTTTATAGCAAAATTAAATTCCAATTTTTAAAATGGACCACCCTGTAGTTCTTTTGGTTTCGAGTTAATTTTTTAAACGCCTATTATAAAAAATTTGAAAATATGATGCTTTAACTGAAAGACGAAGGATCTTTAAGCAATATCGACTGCAGGACAATTAAAATATGACGCTCTTGCACTAACATGAAAATGGACCTGCAAAATGAAATATTGACATATTCTCATATTACACCAAAAAATTCAAAAAATGCCATATAAAACACGATACTGCGAATATTTCTGCATCATTAAGTCAAAAATCGCATTTGTTTTAGTTATGCCAGTCCTGAAGTAAGTGAGCGATATTAGTAACTTGCAAGGCTCGGTAATTAGTAATTTGACG
Source organism: Lordiphosa stackelbergi (assembly GCA_018904235.1). NCBI lineage: Eukaryota > Metazoa > Arthropoda > Insecta > Diptera > Drosophilidae > Lordiphosa > Lordiphosa stackelbergi. The sequence continues at coordinate 59,867 of JAEIFU010000553.1, forward strand.
AAGTCATTATAAATACCAAAAATAATATTTATATGCATCGATGTTGTTCATTTGACTTCGAAAAACCGAACTTAAAACAAATGAGAAAGTGCTTTGTTCTTGCTGTTACATACATTCGGCAAACTTTAGTTACTTTCGAGGGTGCCACAGAAAATTCCTCCAGCCAAAGTCCAACCCAGTTCCAATTCTTCTTAGGCCACGGAAAATTCTCTTGGTTGGTTTTAAACCTCCCGTGGTTTGTTGGGTGATTTAGCAAACCTCTTTTCTCAGTAGCTCCCTCTGTCGATGGTGGCGCCATCTACTTGACAGGTAGCGGATTAAGGGATTAAGGGCAAATTTTAAAATTTTGCATTATATTTATGGAGAATATGACTTGAATTCTAATTATAGGGAATATTTTTGTCGAGAGATCAGCCCTGTTTTTAGAGATGGAACTTCAATTGAAGCATCTGGTACTCGAACTGGATTTTCTAATAAGAAAATGAAATCTCTCAAAGTTCTGTGGCACCAACGAGTTTTTCGAGAGATTTACAAACCAACTGTCTGCCAAATCTCAAGAGATTTCTGTGGCACCCCCGAAAGTGTACCTTTGGTACAGACTTTACATAAATATAATATAAAACATCGGTGCCTCGTTCTTGAAATTTTAGCTACATTATGTCACCGAAGGTACATTGAGTATATTAAGTTTCAGCAAAAGTATGCCACAGGGAAAAGGAAGGCTATAAGGTATATAAATTCTTGATCAGCATCAACATCCGAGACGATATAGCCATATCCGTCTGTCCGAATGAACAAACATATCTCAGAGATGGTAAGCGATAAAGATTTAACATGTATGAGACATAAACTACTTACACTTGAAGGCATATCAAGTTTATTTTGAAAAACTTCCATCTCCCACAGTTTTTTAAATAAAATTCCGTACCTTCTAGAGATATTTGGTAATCAATTTATTTATCGATTTGCTGAAGGAAACATAGGCGTGAAAATTTGTTTTTCTATTTTTTATACTTTTTACCTTTGCCTTTGTTTTTCTCTATATAAAAAAGGTTATTTGAAGAAACACAGATCTAATCATTAAAACAGCATATTGCACAGTTCAAAAGTTTAAAAGAAAAACTCAAAAATACAAATCTTAGCAAAACAACAAATTTCAACTTGTCAGTTAAATAGGTGCATATTGCATAAAATTGAGAAAACCTAAATTTTTCTATTGATTTTGATTGTACGTTACGTTTTAGTAAGATTTTGAATAGGTTGACTGAAATAAAGTTAACTGAGCTTTAAATTAATTTAAGATGGGGCTAAGGAGAGAAGACTAGTGCATATGTTTCGAGAACAAGTGAAAAGTAACAAATGAATTGCCACATTATTGAGACGGTTTCAGAACTTCTTTACGAATTTCCATACCCATTCCGCAAGCAACGCATTCGTTGTTGCTTGATGCAAAGAAACAGCTGGCGTGTATACGTCCGACGAGCGACATAAGCCAACATAAAGCAAAAATAGGATGCAGATGCGTGCTCACCTGTCTTTCTTTTCTAGCTAAAGTTTTGATAATGGCGATTGCAGCCCTGCAAGAACAACATCATATATGTCTCTCTTTCTCTCTCTCCTATGTCTCTCGCAAACTCGAACGCAACAACAAAGTTGCTTAGCGTAGTCAGCGCTTGCCTCGCTCGCAGTGGTACGAACGGTATTCGCTATTCACGGCGGCACACACACACACACACAAATTTCTTGTAGTTGTTCTTGCTTAAAATATATTTTGTGCATTTGTATTGCATTCCACGCGGCCGTAAGCTCTATTTGAACACCCCTGCTGTAAAATCAGAAAAGAACATTGAAAGGCGCAGAAGATGCAAGTAAACATCAATCCTGGCCCTTTTAAATCGTCAAAAGCGATAGCGAGCGAAAAAAAAGCAACACCAACTATCCAACGGCGATTAGAAAGTGCAAGGATACCTGACGGGATAGCCCACGCTTTGAGAGGCAAATTTTAAGATATCGAAAAACCTTGCTAGCACGGACTATAGGGTGCAAAAAACGGCGAAGAAACCAGAATTATTTTGTTTGGCACTGTTCTTTAGATTTTTAGATTTTATTAGACTTACATCCTAGCACGAGAAGTAATTAACTTATAAATATTGTGCAAGTCACAACAATAAAAACATTTGGTAAAAAACATTATAACATATGACTTTAGAAAACAATAAATTAGTTATTATAACATTAAACATAGTATAAAGAATAATCACGTTAAGAAAATTATAGCTAAAATTAAGACATAATCAGGGGTGCCACAGAATTCACTAGCGATTTGGCTTCTCGCGATTTGCCACAACTTCCCTGTCGACAATTATGAGATTGAGGGACAAGTGCTTATGCTCCTTCATAAAAGTCAACCAAATTTCCACTCTGAATGTTCAATGCTTTTGCCCTTATAATTAATTTTAATTAAATCAATTTCGGAAGAAAATAAAAAAAAAAATTTGGGTAGAAAGGCAATAGCTAACTTCGTCTGTACGAAGTTTTTCACTTGAAAGATAGCTTGTCACACGGTGCGTATCGACTAAACTTCGCAGCCATTAAAAACATTACATATTACCTATGACTGTGTTTAAGAGCAGTAATATTGAGAAAACCATGCAAAATCCATTTTCCGAACGAACATTGTACGGCAGCAGTACTCCGACCGGTCGTCCATATTAGCAGCCAAAACTTGCAAACACCATCTCCAACTAGGGCTATTCTAAAAAACACAACGACAGACAGCCGCGGACAACAATCGACTCACGTCGCTCATATACAACGCCAAATTACAAATCAATTGGAATTTGGTGTATCAGACTAGACCTTTTAGCCTGGTCTTAGTACAAATTAGATTTCATGTCCTTTGTGACGCACTAAAGCTTAACATAGAAAGAAGGTAGGACGGTTCCTTAGTATAAATTATTTTGTGAAGCATGGTTAGGATCTTTAAGAAAATGAACGATTTTGGGTTCAAAATAAATAATTGGTTTGCAAAGTCAGTAATGGAATTCCTCGGTCTGATGTTGAAAAGCTCGTTTTCAAACAATTTAATCTAAAATAAACAAAGGCAAGTGTAAAAAGTATAAAATATTGAGAAAAGCAATTTCACACCTATTTTACTGCCCACGAGTGTTTAACCAAATTTAATTAAAAATCTATCTGGATTTTACTTTGAAGGAAGGAAATGTTTTCCCTATATTTTGTACCTTTTTAAGTTCTTTTTGTACACAATCTGTCCACTTTTTGCGAAATGTAGTTTTCATCATTTTGGAGTCGGGGCACTCGACTACAGCGCACTTACTTGTTACTGTAGAAATAGTACAGAGTTTCGATTTTTGCCACAAAATAAGTCAAGGCGAACCACTGTGCAGATATTAATCTGTCAATTGCCTGACAAGCTTGGGAAAAAACTTTTCTGAGAAATCGCAAAAACTTTTAGAATGGAGAAAAAGTTTTCCGAATAAAACTTGGCAAGACCCACTTTAATTGGGGGCAACCCTAACTACTGTTTGAACTTGAGTCAGCATTCTAAACTAAAACATTAACGGCATTGTTTTGGTTGCTTGTCTACGTCGTGTTTGGAATATTTAATGCCCGAAAACAGATTCATTCATACCAATTCGCCCATAACGTACCCAAATCTGAACACACCCTCATAAGATCATAATCCACATCATGCTGGGTATTTAGAGTTGGAATTCCCAAATGTTTATATGTTTCTGTGTACATCCCCATATGTCATTCATAATCATCTCATTCTCATTCATGCGCCCGCTTCCTCGCAAGTCCAAGGCGATTACTCAATCATCAAGCTGGGGCGTCGCTTGCCAAAAACATCTGCTCTTGCAAAATGGAATGTGTTGTGTATTTGGGCAGCATTTAGACAGCGATTAGCTTGCGTGTTTAGTGGTCAGAGCCGCTGCTGTCATCAGGCCGGACAAGTTGAGCTTTTAGGCTCTTGCTTCTCAAACTACGAAAACAGAAACGAGCCGAGTCACGACTGCGCTTGCCCACAAAACAGCTGTTCAAACGAATGTGCGAGAGAGGGAGAGGCGTGCGAGCACTAGCAACGCTTTGTTGTCTTGGCAATGTTGATGAACCGCAAACAAAAATCTTCCACATGTGTCTTTCAGATAGTTTGTATCAATAGCCAAATTACCAAGCGACGTGAGGCAGAGGCCGAGGCCGAGGCGGCAGCGACAGCAGCAGCAGGAGCAGTGGCGACGTCCAGCTCTTTAGAAACTTCAACCTTCATATCCGACCAACTGTTGAGCCTCGTGCGCAGCAAGGCCAGGGGACAGCAGCAGCTGGAGGAGCAGGACAAACAGCAGCCAGCCGGGGCGCAGGTGGAGGTGTGAAAATTTGCAACTTCTATTGCTCCACGTACTAGTATATCCGTATAAGTGTCTACTCTAGTGTCTTATTCTGTGTTGAGTGTGTGGTACCCAGAACACTGTGCTGCCAATTGAGATTAAAGCGTTTTCCACTTTCGTTTTGCCATTTCGCTTCCAGTTACTGGCCCAGGATTATGATGAGCGGGTCCGTTCCATTTTCACAGTACGCGACGGCGATGGTGTGATGCTTTTCAATGTAAGTGTCGCTACCCCTCTTCGACTCCTCCCCCTACCATTTCACTCATTTCATTCATTATCAATCATGTGTGTGTGTGTGTGTCCGTTTGGTTTTTTGACCTTAAAACTAACTACGCGAAAATTTTGCATGCGCAGACAACGACCGCGGACGATGCACCTTTCATGCCCATACCCTCCATGCTTGGCGATCAGCCGGCCCCTAGCCCCGCCGATCCAGCCAAGTCTCAGCCCCAGCCCCAGCACTATCATCAATATCACAGTCTGAACCATCAAGAGCAAACCTTCAAAGTGCAGCGTTCACCAGATGGCAAGCTGAATCTCGTCTTTAACGATCCCCTCGTTTCTTTGCAGCGCACGCAGCAACAGGAGCAGCCCCCGCGGCCGCGTAAACCCATCTCAGACAGTAAGTATCGACCCATGACGCAGTTCAGCAACATTCTACATGCCTTAGTATTAACAACTAAATCGATTCCATACTCACGCTCCACTGCCTTTGGCGCTTTCCTAACGTCAGCTTTTATCTTTCCCGACTCGCTAGATAGGAACCGACCACTCGCCACCCCTGCACCGGATACGGGCGAATACCGTTGCGTAGATGGCTTCAACCAGAGTCGGTCCTTCTGCACCAAGGTCGACAACTACCCGGATCTATCTGGCCTGAAAGCCGTACTTTCGAGAAAGTTTGCCAATTACTTCAACGAAGAGCCGCCACCCACCGAAGTGGGCCTGAGAATGAATGAAGACGAGTTGCAGCTGTGCCACAGCCAAGTGAGATATCTGTATCCCAAGCTCGGCCAGCGAGTGGGTGACCTCTCCTGGCAGTACATAGTCAACACGGACGAGTTCAAGCAGGGCATACTTATCGAGGAGTGCGAGTAAGTCGCAACTTACCCATCGCATAAAGCCTAATTTCTGACCTTTCCTGTTCCTCCAGAAACGAGGGTGAGACTTGTGCGTTCTTGGACAGCTTTCCTCAGAACTATACCCCCGTCTGCAAGCAGCACTACGTGATCCGGCACCTGGCCACCATTAACAATGGCAGCGCCGGTCAGCCCGAGGTGGCCAACGATGCCTTTAAGATTCCCTCCTGCTGCAAGTGTGTCATCAAGGCGAAATCGCAAGGATGATCTTGAAACGGATTTCGTGTGGCAACAGCTGCACATGTGAATGTGATTTGAGGTGAGATCAAACAACTTTATTACGTTTCAATTTGCACAAGAAATTTAGTCCGGGGACGCGAGAATGAACAGCACCAGGGACCTCATTTACTTGACCAACTTGCGCAGGGTCCAGCCAACAGCATAGAATCCAAATAGCTTCAGGGCCATCCCCTTGGCCTCTGCTTTCGCCACAGACTTGAACTTGTTCTCAAAGTTGCCGAAGACGCGATCCATGTTTAATTTTCAATAACAATTAACAGAATATTACGAATATCTAAAAAAATTTACAACAAAACATAAATGTTAATATATATTTTAGATTCTCCGTTAGTTTTTTGGAAGTGAACTTTTTACGAGAAGCACATACATTTGCGTGCGTGTATAGAGACTGACTGACGATACTAGCTGAACTGAGCTGACGGCAGCTAGTGACACTTAGAGATTGACTGGGCAAAGGTATAGAGATGGTTTTGATTTAAATCAAACAAGGCATGAATCCTACTACAACAGAAGAGAACTTGATGTCAATTTTTGATTTACCCTTTAGCCACAGTTTGCAGTTGGCTCCAGGGAATCAAACCGGGAATAGAACCACAACCATATAACGAAGAGAACCGATCAAAACTCAGAGGCAAAACCCGAACCGATATTTTAAATTTTTTTGTACCCGTGTCCGAGTACCGATATTTTTGGAATCGAAAATACCAAAAAGAACCAAATCACTGTACATGTTGGCACTTAGCTTAGGGCAGGGCTGCAAACCGGTTTTGAACCAAAATCGGTTGGAACCCCGGAATTCCGAACTAATGTAACAAAATATATGAACCTGAACCCGAACCGAGCCCAAGTTGTCGCTTCGGTTCCACTAGAATTATACCTTCAAAAATGTGAATTACACGAAGCGATTTCCTTTGTCAGAGTCTCAAATTCGCAAGTATAATGCCGTTTTTGTGAAAGTTCTGGATCGATATATAAATTGTGATTTAAAGTCGTTCCCACGATCTTTAATTCAAGTTTGCTAAATGCTTCGCAAATGCAAAATATATTTTTCGCTCGCCAATGTTTTTCGAATAACAAAACGATTATTTATACTATTTTAGACTTCGGAGTAGCTAATCATCATCGACTCAGGTCAGGAATATTATTTTATATATCAAACAAATATATATATTTTCTTTGGTAAAAGTGATGATCGAACCAAAATCTTCAACTAAGAACCTCGTGCCTTAAAATGCTGCCCGTTAACTATTGTTAAAATTTGGTTCGAACCCGCGAATCGGAAATCGGTTCAAATTGGACTTTAAAGCCAAATTGATTTTTCAACTCACAAATAGCGCAAACTTTTACATCTCACCCCATGGTGAGGTCCTTGCGGCCCACTCTTCCGCAGACAACACAAGTGAGAAAGTTCGTTAAGCCCGACTGAACTATGCTCTGTACCTGGGAATGTGTATGCTCAGTATCAGAGATCTGCAAGAGTGCCTGTTGTTTTGGTTGTATCAATACTCGCTTTAAATACGTATGCGGTGTGACTGACACTCGAAATTTTACACACTCCTTCTGTTATTGGCATTTTCGCGACTGAGTCTCTCGGTTGGTCATTTATCTAAGTGTTTGTAAGGCACCGCATGCCACAGGTACACATAACTATGCATAAATTTTATTGCTCCCGCTCTCGTCGCTTTTCTTTGAGAAAAGCAACGAAAATGCCCTTTGATTGTTGTTGTTATCTCAACACAGAAAAAACGAAATTGGCTACACGGCGCGTGTAGAAACGTCAAACCTAAACGCAATGTAATTCGCCCTGTTAAATTGCACACGCTGCGTGTAGAATTCAGAAAGCCACACGCGACGTGTAGAAATGAAAAATCTAAATGCAAATGTAGAAAAGTTAAATGCTGGGTGGGCAAAGGCAAAGCCAGCCTACACGACATTAGAAAATTAGCTCATTTCCCCAAATAATTCTACATTTTTCATTCAGCAATCTGAATACCACACGGACGTTTAGGTTTTCTACATTAACGTTTGGATATTGAAATCCTACACGCGCGTGTGGAAATTGTACACGAAAAATTTAGCTCTACATCAGTACTGAGTTCTTATATTTTTCGTTTAACCAAGTGGTTGTCACACGTGACGTGTGGGAATTCTAAATGTACGTTTAGATTTACAAAATCTAAACGCTGCGTGTTGAAAATCTATACGAATCGTGCGCAAATTTCTGTGGCCTGTATATAAATAGCGATTGCGTTGAATTAGAACTTGAGACGTCTAAAACATCATTGCAATCGTGTTTCAGTCCAAGGGGCCGGGAATTCAAATCTACCAAAGTAAGTAGAAGTCCTACATTTTCGTGTAGCTTTTGCATTATTTTTTTCTCTGTGAAGAAAAAGAGACAAATGAGAGAGAGAGGGAAAAAAAGAGCGTTTTTGGGGCAAAGGCGGCCACCTACAGCTCATATGAGCCGAAGTCAGTGGTGTTTTTAAGCAAACGCGCAGAGGTCGCATAAAACGGTCCCCCGTTTGCCTGTGTCAGAAAACGACCGCTTTCGCGCGATCACATTCAATAAAGGTACCGACCCAACCGCAACTACGCTCTCTGCCTCTCTTTGGTTGTGAGAGGAGAGAAACACATTTATTTTTACATTTTTCTGTCAGGTCTGGCCGGGCCCTTTTGCCAAAATTCACGCATTCAAAAGGTCTTTTTTGTATGTATGCATCGTTGTGTAAGCATACAACAACAACAATATGAATGTGTGCGAAAAACTATATGCCTTCTCTCTTTCTTTCTCACACTGACTCGCTCTCTGTTTATGCTTAACTCTGGCGCTCTCTTGAGTCTGCAACCGAATGAAACAACCTTTTTAAAGTTCGGTCTTCGTGAAGACCGCATTTGATGAGCCATTCACTGAATTGGGCCTGAATGGGGTTGCTCTCAGACCGATCGGTGCTGTGTGTTCAACGACAGCCAGCGAGCAGTGAGCGAAATTGCTGATTTAATTCGGTTGAGGGAAGCCCGAGCCCGTTCTGTTTTTGTTTTTTTGGTCAGTGACGTGAGCAGAGCGAACTGAACATTGGGTTGAGAGTTATTTGCGAGCTATGCAAACGCGAGCCGAAGTTATGGTTGTGTGAATCGGTGAGCACTGCATTGCAAGTAAAACGCTTGTTGTCTGGAGAGAGCTTTCTTGTTCACATCCAAACTCGCTCTCTTCTTGTGGAAATAAACCAATTTTGCAGCACGAGCGACAGCGAGTATTATTGGCACTCATAGCCGAAGCACAAACATTTTTTGCAGTGGTTGGAGACACTTGAGTGTGAAAAACATCAAGTACGACTGCGGTCAACTTGTAGTTGCGCTGCACTGGTGCAGATCTCTCTCGGTCTCGCAGTAGCGCGACGTGTTTTTGTGAGTGGTGCCAGACGGCAAGAGGTACGCGATTAAATTCTGTGTGAAACTCGGTAAATCTCCGACAGAGACCTTTGATATGATCAAGCAGGCTTATCTAGATGTTGCTTTAGCAAGAAGTGGTGTGTTTCGGTGGCACGAGGCCTTTTTGGAAAGCCGGGAAGAAGTCGCCGATGAAGACCGTGCTGGAAGACCTTCGACTTCGACAAACACCGACAATGTGACTCGTGTGCGCAAAGTTTTGAACTCAGACCGTCGACTAAGTATTTGTTTAATTGTCGAGATGTTAAATTTACCAAAATCTGTGGTTCATGACATTGTGACGGAGCATTTGAACATGCGCAAGGCAAGCGCGAAGATGGTCCCTAAAGTTAACTTGAAAAGTGACTTCTTGTGAACAGCTACCTGACCCAGGCCGGCATCCAAACGCTTTCACAACCGCCCTACAGCCCAGATGTGGCCCCTCCGGACTTTTTTTTGCTTCCTCGCCTGAAAAGGCCGATGAAAGGCAAGCATTTTGAGACGACAGAGGGGATCTAGGTCGCATGCACCGCGGCTCTCAAGGCTATTCCGGAGAATGTTTTCCGTGACGCCTTCAATGCTTCGAAATTTCGAAATCGCTCTGGCAGCGCTGCATCGACGCAGAAGAAGCCTATTTTGAAAGTTTTTAAAGAAATGTAACGATTGGCTCAATAAATTATTTTAAATCGACTCGGTCCTATAGTTTGATCAAAATCGGTTGAATATATCGTATAGCTGCCATATAACAAACTGGCAGGCCATATAAAAACTTCGGTCGAATCGAAGTTGACCTTTCTATATTTTTTCTATTGTATTAATAAATATCACTTCTTTTTGTTCTTGCAGCAACAAGTCTCACCCACCACAGAATGGCAGGCCAAACTGTCCAGGGCTTATGTTTTATAATTGTTAGCCTAGTTGTTTCTTACGTCTAAACAAAACCATCGCTAATATATAAATATTTGTATAACATTTAACTAATGCTAACAGAATGCAGCAATAATTTTATTACATATACTTAAGCTCCTAATCTTAATTACAATACATATATATCATACGTGTCATATTTTCAATTTCATGTCGAAAGCTAATGTATGTCATTAGTCCTAGAATATAAGCCAAGAAAAATTCATTTAAAATGTTTGTAAAGAATGTATAATAAATGTATGCAAGTACATAGCAGCCAAGTAAAGTTCTTTGAACCCAAATGTTCCTACGGGGGTGTCTGCTGAAAAAATATACTGGGTGGACATTTATTTACTTATTAATAGTAATCCTGTGCGCCCACCACTATGTCAACCAATTACACTTAGTGAGTGTAAACACATATCGCAAGGGGGAAGGGTAACAACATGCAAGGCAGCCAGCAAATTGAGCTCGAACCAGAGTCATAGACATACAATATGTACATGTGCGATGATCCTGATTGCCTTAGGGTAAAATACCGATTTTATTGTCGAATAAAAAAGTGAAAATATGTATCAAATCGCTAGATATCATGTCAAAGCATAGTCAAGCTAGTAAGTATAATCTTCTTCAGTAATCTTAGCGACTCAACGTTGTGTCGGGCAGAATTTAAAGTATCCACCCATTTGTTTTGGTCTGATGATTGCAATAGCTATATAAAGCTAATTTATAAAGCAATCACTTGTTTTGGCATAAATCTCCCGTATAAATCATAGGTCGAGCAATTAATCGAGGTGGAACAAATTGGCAGCAATGCAATTGATTTTATGAATTATCAAAGATTTATATATATATGTATATTTTTTCATGGGTTTTCACAATATTTTGTTTGTTTTTATTTTTAAATGTTCTCAATTTTGTAAAAATATTTATTGATTAAAATTGATTTTCCAAAGAATAACGAGGAAATCTAAGAGTACCAGCCTACGATCCCTGCAATACCCTAAAAACCAATCAGGCGTAGAATTGTGACACAACTCTATTATACATATGTGACTTCATGTTTATTTTTTCGGGCTGCACTTGAAAAAGTTTTCAAAAACCAAAATATGTTTTGTTCTAACTTCCATTAGTGCATCAGAAGGAACAAAAATGCTTCCAAAATCAGTATGTGATTTTTTTTTCTAAATTAAAAAAAAATTTGCGCTTAAAACGGTAATAACTTTATCTTCTCCTCTTAATTCTTTGACACCTAATTGCCAGCAAATATAATTTCAATTCTTTGGTGTTGGTAAAAGAGCCGTTGGAAAAATATTGAAAACTAAACTTTGGAGTCTAAAACAGAGGTGCTCATTCGCCAACAACAAAATCGCTGGGCCACACGATGTCGCCATGGCAACATAAGATGTTGAAAAGACGCAGACAGATGGCAGAAATGAAACTGAAGCGAGGGCTCTTATATCACGCAATCAATGCGCGCAGGCACACTGACTCTGAAATAGGCACAGCGCTCCCCCTCAGTAGCACAAGCAAAATTGTTTCGTGATTAATTTGGTGTTTTGGATCGGATCTTATGGCGCTTCTCAGAATAGATAGATAAAAGGCCTAAGATAATATATATTAAGGTTCCATGTCTATTTAACACAAAACAATTTTAACACGTCATTTAAACACACATCATTTTAACACAAAACAATTTCAACACTAATCAATTCAACACGCGTCAGTTCAACATAACACAAATTCAACACTAGGAATTTTAACACACTGCAATTGTAACACAATACAAGTTTACCACAAGCAATTTTAGCCAAAGCTAATTTAATCATTCGTCAATTCCACAAACAACAACTGAATTACAGTGATCCTATGACCTCTAAGACGGGAATTCATTGATGTAAAATAAAATTGTAAGCTATTTGCAAGAATTAAAGTGAAAATGTTTACTACAACCGGAATTTTTATCGTGGACCCTTAATTCCCTTAACACGTAATTTTATCATGAAATTTCAAATTTAATACCCATTTATCTAAAAATCAGAAAAACTACTGGTAAAGTATAGGATGGCGCAATAAGAGTGTTCGATTTATTTCTTAAATTTTGTGGTTTTTATCAATGTGAACGCTATATTCGCTTTGTGGCCCTGCATTTTTAATATCGCTTGTTTAGAAAATAAATTAATTAAATGACCCATTTGTACTAAAATGGTTTTTAGTATAGTTTGGAATGCTGAGCTCGAAAATCTATTAAAATATAAAATAGTTATAGTAGAAATTGGGTTTAGTATAGTATATTTTAGCATTCTTTGCAACGCATGTTAAGTAATTGATTATAATATTTATTATTATATTATTATTATTTTCTACCAATGTTTGTTCCTTTTTGACCGACTCAATGAATGTTTCCATTGATGAATAAAAGACTTGGGTTTTTCACGTAAGGCTTTCACACTGTTGCTGTGGGAAAATGAATGCATGCAGTGGTTTTTTTTAATCGCGCGATTTTGAAAAAAAAAAATTTTTGTTTGCAGCGCAATCTTTCCTATGTAATCTTAATAATCAACAAAATCACAAGACAAATGCATCCGGTATATTAATTATAATTACATTTTAACTTTTAACCTTTTTTGCAATGCATTTTAAGTTATTGATTATATCGGAATTGGGCTAAAACTCGACACAATATTTTTTCATAGTGACAATATTTGTTTCGTTTTTTTTGCAATCTCAAGGTCTACTGAATGCTGGTCTAGAAAGCTTCTGTTTGTCCTTTTAGCGTCTCAATGAATTTTCAATTGTTGCATGATAGACCGAATTTTTCCATTGAAGGCGTTGTGCTAGCCTTTAACGCTGTTGTTGGTCCGTGGCGTCCCATCGACATGAGACTAAACGATTTCGACCCGTTAAAACAAAAAGCAAATTGCCGACTGTAGACAGAGATATTTTAATGTTGAATTGTGATAAATAATTTTGTTAAAAATGTCTTGTGATGAATTTGTTCTTACTAAATTGACGAATGTTAAGATTGAACTGAATCGTTGTTTTTTTGACGTGTTGTATTGACATGTGTTTATTTGAATGTGATAATTTTTGAAATTGTATTGTGTTGAATACGCATGTGTTGAAATTGCTTGTGTTAATTTTGTTTTGTGTTGTATTTGTGTGTTTTGTATTTTTTTTTTTTTTTAGGTGTCACCATATATTAAACCACGTGGTGGTAACTTTAAAATTTTGTCTTTGCCAGTTTTTTGGTGTTTAAGGGGGGAGAGGGAGGAATTTCTTAAGATCTGAAACATACTTGATCAGGGTACGGTATACACCAATGTACATGCAAAAATTTGTGTCTCTATCTAATATAGTCTCCTCTGAGATCGACGCATTCATACAGACAGACGGGCAGTCGGAAATGGCTAAATCAGCTCGGCTATTGAGGGTTGGAAATGTTTCCTTCTCCATGTTACATACTGTTGCACAACTTCATGATCCTCTTTTTCCCATTTTCTGATCTGCTCCTGGATTTGAACACATATCCCTCAATGCCATTGAAGCCGGTAAGCCCCATTTGGCGGTAGCAATGGACGTTATTGTTATTATTCATCTTGATTGTTATTATTCGTAGGACCTGTACAGGGCTTTTCAAAATGTCTGGTCTTTGAATTTTGGGAAGGTAGCCTCACTATGCTTTATATCCCATTCGAAATCGTAACATGCCGAATTTGGATTAAATTCTAAAACGCATTTTTAAATAACAATTCAAGCAATTCTGTACCGTTAAATTATTTTTTATTAATTAAACATAGTATATATATATTCTTACAGCGTGATGAGCTGAGTTGATATACAATGTCCGTCTGTCCGTCCGTCTGTTTCTATGCTATCTCCTCCCAGTTTTAAAGTTATCGTAACCAAACTTTGCACGAAGTCTTTTGGTAAAATACCACATTTGCCGCCCGGCCGTATAGGCCATAGATGATCGGTCGAAAATAGTTTTATGGACTTTTTTAATCCCACTCGCTTTCTCTCCCCCCCCTTACAACCCATAGGAAAACTTTTTGTTTTCATGGTAGCGTCTTTGTACGTCCAGTTTGGTTCTGTCATAATATTGAACAAGTGAGAAATCGGTCAAGACTATAATGTACTCTGCAGCTGAAGTAGGAGCTGAATGCAGTGCTGCCGCTGCGCTCATCTTGGTGGGGGCTTGGTTCAATTTTTTGCTCATTACTTGAGAACCGCTCATCCGATCTTTATTAATTCTTTTCCAAATCTATACATATCGATAATTACTATCTCTAGAAGGAACAAACCCTCTATCTAGAAAACTGTAAAAGATATGATTTTTTTCAAAATTGCGGGGGGCGGGAGGGGGCTTTGCAAAAATTAAATTAAACTTGATCTGCCTCCAAGTATAAGAAGCATTTGTCCCATACATGTCAAACCTCTATATCTTACCATCTCTGAGATCTGTTTGTTCATCCGGACGGACAGATGGACAGACAGACAGACGGTCAGACGGACAGTCGGACATGGCTATATTGACTCTGCCGTTGATGCTGATCAAGAATATTTATACTTTATAGGGTCGGAAATGATTCCTACTCTCTGTTACTTACTTCTGCACTGTTACTTACTTCTGCTCTCTGTACCTATGGTACAGAGTATAAAAAGTTATGAATGTTTTTCAGAAATTGACATATGTAGCTGACTGTTTCAACCGAACCAATTTTGTTTGCAGGGGATCCGGCTCGGGAGGTTAAATATTTAAAAGGTTTTGTTTATGGTACCGAACCGATAGGGTTCGGTTCACGACCGGTTTGCAGCCTTGCTAAGTTTTTTAAAAGCCGGTCGACTAAATTGGACACTTGTTATCGAAATCGGTTTTCTTTAATGGTTTCATGAACATCGATTCTCTTTGCCACCACTGTATTACATTCATATTTTGTATTCAGTTGGCACACGTGTTTGAATCAATAATATTTATTGATTTCAGAGCTCCCAGGGCACAAACTATGTCAAAGTTAGAGCAAACAATGCGAATGTTTTTTTTATAGTGGGAAGTGTGCTGTCATTTGATTACAGTTATTATTTGTCCTTTAAGCCAAAAAGAAAATGTCGGATATGTGTATCCTGGTTAAGCGAAGCCATTTGGTCTTTTGCTCGGGGTCATCAATCATAAAGCTCGAAGTCGTAAGTGTATGGGAAGTATCAATTAGTTATATACCTTATATATATATAGATGCCTAAATTCCCAATTTAATGGATTTTACCTCATTACGCCACTGGGTACTGGCCACTGGATTGAATCGGTATGAACGGACTTCTGCACGTGCTGTGGGCGGAGCTGTATTTGTGTTGTGCTGGTTTGATTCACAGACACAACAAGTAAGAAAATAGTTTGTAGATGTAAAACCAACATCTGGATACCCTTTTATTCAACCTTTTTGTGATTTTTAATTTTTTTCCACAAGAGTTATGGACATGTGGATATATCGAAATTTTTAGGAATCTTTTGCTATGGCTCCTGCAACCTTGAAAGAAAATGGGGAAAACTTCAGTGTTATGTGTTGCGAAGTAGTCGGCCTGGTTCCCCACTCCGAGTACAGTCCCGATTCCTAAATGTTCAAGCATTTCCAATTTTCCTCAGACAGTTAGGGTTTGTTCTGAAATTATACATCACGGCAGCTTTTTGAAAGTAGAATTGATTCGAGTTCTCGCAACACTAAAACGAAAAAGGTTTTGTTTAATATGTCTAGAGTTGGGCAGTGACAGTCAAACCGAAAAAATTAAACGACAAATTCGTCCACTCTCATGTTCGACTGTTCCATTTTCGATCGTTTCAATTTTTTTTTGTGGTTTTTCTTATGTATCTAGTGCAGAGGTGTTCAAAATGCCAAAAGCCTATCTCATGGGATAGTAACACTCTTCATATGATTGTTTTTGCACAAGAGAAAGGGACCTACAGCTTAACACCAAATGGTCCATGGCTACACAGAGGGAAGAAGCCAAGAACACTTTGGATTAAAAACTAACAAAATATTCTCAAATTTTTGACGACATTTAAAGTTTCAAAGAAAACAGCACGCAATGGTTTTTCCTGATTTGTAGTAAAAATTGTATTAATTTTGCAAAAAGAACAGCTTTTTTTAGAAAACAATGTTTGATGGATTTCGGATAAGGTTATTTGAAACAGGATTAATTATTATTATTAAATTTATTATCAACGTTTGGAATGGCGTGCTAGCACACTCCGCCATTGCCTTCTTTTGCTCTTGAATTCAAACCCTTTATTTAAAAAATTTAGAAAAAATTGCTAGCTACTACCTTTTCCCATCCATCCATCTATAATAAACGATGCCTCTTTTGATGTGGTCGATCGATCCAATTTTAAAGTTCTTCAAAAGAGGAAAAGTGCTGATACTCAAGGGCGGAACAAATAGTAATTGGAAGGGGCAATATATGGTCTATACGGAGGATGGTGTAGGACTTCCCATGAGGCCAAGCGTTGCCATGTTGAAAAACAACCTTGTCTTGCTTACGCTCGTACTCTGGCCGTTCTTGCTTCTATGATCGGTTCAAACGCACTCTGTAGCGACACGATTACCGTTTGAAAGAGCTTTGAAAATGAGAGAAAATAAATGACAGACTTCAACACTCTTAGTGCAAAAATTAAACGTTATGTTTCATTTTCGATTTGTGCGAGGTGCATCACTATAGCCGCACAATTAAATTTCTTATTCTGTGTTTGCTGGCGGCAATTTTACTTGCGTACATATGTAATAAATTTGTAAATATGCCAAGTGAGCCAGTGCTGTCAGATGTCGAGAAAGGCCAAATTCTTGAGCTCAATTCGGTAAATTGTCTGAAAAATTGGTAGCGCCGACAATGTTGTGTGAAGTTTTTTAAAAACTCCAAATTGAATTTGGAAAAAAAGGCGAAGATAAGTCAGCGTGTCCAGCGCCGATTCGTGAATGCTGCAAGTAATTCATTAAAGACCGCTAATGAGTTAGTGGCTGAATGTGGCCTAAAAGTGTCTCGTTGGACCGTTGCTCGGTCTTTAAAGAAACCGGAAAACATAATGCCACCAAAACTGAATGGCGGCAGCAATATTACTGGATCGCCATAAAGAAGCCCGGATGAAATTCGGCAGAGATAACATGGGAACTGAATGGACAAAAGTAGAAAGTTTTTAAAGAGCAATGCAAATATTAATTTATCTGTCTAGATAATTTTCTTGGATGACAAAAAGTATAATTTAGACGGTCCTGATGGTTATTCGCACTATTAGAGGGATTTGAGGAAGGAACCCCTGTACTTTTGTAAGAGAAATTTTGGAGGAGGATCATTGATGGTGGATTCTTGAAGCTGGCATTTCCAAGTATTCTTTTGAATTACAGGGAGTACGTGGACATTTTGCAAATGAATTTTTTGCCTTCTCTTCGCGGTCGAAGGCGTTAAATGTTTATTTTCCAACAGGACAACGCATCAATAACGCACAAAGGCAAAATGTTCGGTTTTTGAGTGGCCCCGTGCTCCCCGAGGAAACCTAAGGCGTTATTGGTCCGAAGGGCTTATGCTCAAAGCCCTAAAGTACTATAGTACAAAGTACCTCAAATTGGCACACCAGGTAATCTAACGGTACAGAATAGGCTTATTTAGAACTTTCCCTTAAGGTGATTTAGGAAGAGACAAGTAATTAACGAACCCGAAATCGCTAAGATTGGTTGAAGAAGTACCTCTACGTTTTTAAAGTTAAACTCCGAATAGCACGATTGTTTTTTCTCTGAGGAATAAGAGCATGGGAGACTTCCTGTAGTGTTTAAAGTTAATTAGTGCTAAAGGAGGTTAGACTTAGTATTAAAGTAAAAAAGTATATTAATTAGTTAACATTTTCCATAGTTAATTTAATTTAGTGAAGTGCGGCTATAGTGATGCACCTCGCAAAAATCGAAAATGAAACAGAACGGCTAATTTTTTGCACTAAGAGTGTTGATGTTTGTCATCTTTTTTCTCTCATTTTTGAAGCTCTTTCAAACGGTAATCGCAAAGTTTTTCTCTTAAGTACACTGAAAAAACAAGGTGCGGCTTGTAGTTTAGTCAATACATCCCTGAGTCTAACGGTACTTAAAAATTTTATGTGCTATTGATATCCGATCAGCCATGAGCTTCTAAACATGCCGTTCGAGAAAGCTCGTGTGCCAAAATATTTTAGAGCCTATTTGGAACATTAAAGCTGATTTACAGGCATGTTCTCAATTCCACTTCTTTTTGAAAAGTAAATCGAACGTAATTCCGCTTCGTTTTCATTATTATGTTCTCAAGTACGAATGAAATTGCTCTGTTTTTACTTTTTGCAAACCACTGTACCAAGCGAGAATGGCACTAGATCAGGGTTCCCCAAGCAGAGAGCGCGAAAACGTGACTGTGTCTCTCTCTAACACACAATGAAGGTTGACTTCGGAAAGCATTCGGTAAGATTTGGCAAGTAAGTTCGTGCCCCCGGGACTATCGTTGAGGAACTCTGCAATAGATACACAAGAGAGAAACCACAATTCCAAGCGAAACGATCGAATCTGGAACAGTCGAAAATGAGAGAGTTAGACTTTTAGGTTTCACTCTTCGTTTTCGTTTGCACAGCCAAAATCTTGAAACATTCAAAAACAAATTCGTTATAAATCAATTAAAGACTAGAATGCAAAAAATTTTCACTAACGATTTCTAAATTGATCACAGAATGAAGGAAAATTTACTTCATGTACATCTAGCAACTGAGAGAGTGCTCAATTAGGCAATTACTTTTCATTCCATCGACTAACAAGCATTACTTTCAAATCGAAATTGCATTTCGTTTTGGTGTTGAGAGAACATAAATTTCACTTTCGAAAAGTTGCCGTGGAAGTGGAATTGAGAACACGCCTAATAATTTTTGTTTTTAATTAAAGTTGAAAGGTATGTGTGCGTTTAAAAAAGTGTTTGTGAGTTCGTTGAGTTTTAGTTGAAAAATATTTCACTTTTTATTGTTTGGTGGATTGGAACTTGGGACTGCAGCCAGCTTCAGCTGTGATTTTTGTTTTAGTTTATGTGTGCGTCTAAACGAAAATTAGCTGCATTCACCTGCCCTAACTCGTTAACAAATGTTTAGGTACAATAATAAAAATCTAAATTTATTATTATACCCGTTACTCGTAGAGTAAAAAAGGGTAACTTAAAGTCGTGCAAAAGGAATCATTTCCGACCAAAGTATATATATTCTTAATCAGCATCTACAGTCGAATCAATGTTCGTCTCTCCATCTGACAGTCTATCTGTATGAACACCTAGATATAAGAGATAAGAAGAGCTAAAGCCACCAAAATTGAAATGAAGACTCCTATTGTCTGCACACAGATCAAGTTTGTGCGCACAATAAATTTTGATTAAGTCCCACAATTTTTTAGATATCGAGTTAATATTTAGAACTTACATTTCTATTCGTAACACTATAATAAGGATCGGATAATAAATAGTAGAGTTGGAAAAACGTTGTATGCTTTCCGGATGTCACCCCTCAAAAACACAGGAACGCTATTAAAAATTTCCTCGCATAACTCACGGGTTACAGTCGACTTCAACTTTCGATATGGATCGATATCTTGCTTGACTTCATCTTAAGGTCAAGCCCGACCGACTTTCTACGTGAATATTCGACATTGACGTCGATTTTTGCGTATGACCGTGTGGACCGTATGATTTTCTGATGAAACATCTTCCCCCTAAGCTTCTTGCAGCATTCGATGGTCATCAGCGGTATTTTTCGTACAATAAAATAAACTTTCCCCCAATTGTGTTATGTTGACACAAAAGATTTTAGGCACACTACAACTATGTTGTTTACACTGCAGCAAAAGCGACACATACTGAAAAAGAAGCCTAATGATGAGGCTTCACAATTAACATTTTCCGCCATCTCTTGAAATCCCTTAAATACTTTTTTGTACGGGTAATTGTTAAAATTCATGAATCACAAGGCCTTTAGTGGCTATGTCAAACGTTATAGCAAAGCTTTTGAACTCTCTTTCGTAAGGGGAACAACAACAAGAAGAAGGATAACATGCAGGACAGTCAGACAGTGCTAGGGTTGTTGGGTTTGGGTAGGGGCCTGGGTTTGGGGTTCTCGTAATTGCCGCAGCACATTTGCATGGCAAAAGGAGTTAGTGGTGGTTGCCTGATTTGTTGATGTCGTTGTTATTGTTGTTTTACGGTTGCTGGCGCTGGAATTGGCCCTTATAAATACCTTCTGTTGACGACAGCACAACTTCAATACGCCGGCAGTCGCTAGTTCAGTCGCTTGCTACTCAGAGAGTCGGAGTCGATTTTAGTTTTATTATTGTTTTTTCGTTGATGCGAAATTATGCAACTGCAACTGGCAACTGGCTAGAAACCCGTTAAATCCCGAACTGCTGGCAGTGATTGCAAAACTGTGACAGATGCGCAACATGTGGGCTAGTGGGATGTGGATGTGAATCTAAATGAGACTGATTGAAATGCAGTGGAGTGCATCAGAAAAATCACCGGAGACACGGAGAAAAAAAATCACACGCATGAACTGATTCACTTGCCTGTAGGTGGGTCTGGGCAAGTATGGATAACGAGGGCGGAGCTCCAAATGTCCGTAACCGTATCTGGACCACTGGCCATACTAACAGTGGTTTCCTTCATGACAATCTACAGCAACAGCCTCTAACACTGCACCGCCTAGAGACGCCTGGTGAGAAGGTTATTCAATGTGAATCCATAACACATTTTAAAGAAGGTTTGGTCCGGCAGCTTGAAAATATGGCATAATTTTAAAATTGGTTCTCAGACATATTCTTACACTGGGAGAGAGTATTATTAAATTGGTCTGATGTTTGTTAATATGCATGATCCGTTGTCTTTTTGAATATGCTGTACCCCCACATGAAATGATTCTGTGTCCGATTTAAAGATCGACGAGTTTGACTATGATATTTTTTACAAAAACACAAAGTTTTGACGAATAGCAAAGCATATACACCAGACATCTAAAAAAGTTACTGTCTTTAAACACTTATGGTATTTTTGCGACTGAGTGACTCGGCTGATCATCTGTCAATAAGATAGAAACAAAGAATAGAGAAGAAAATAATTGTTAATAGACCTTTGTCTCCTCTAATTTAACACATTTTCAGTTTCTGTATCATTTGCGGATTTTAATATTATAAACCAAAAACTATTTTTCGATATTTGAGTATTAATACTTATTATTAAAATTTTTAACTAAATAGAAGACTTGAAAAAGTTATTTATAATTCATTTTTGTTGATTTAAGGGGTCCTATTATCAAGGCTGATTTTTGAAAAATTATAAAAAAAAATCCTATTTGAAAACGCAAAAAGTTTTACCAACTCTATTTTTTGTATTATGTTACAAACAGATTAGAATTAAGCAGAACGACGAAAAAATTCGTTTCGATATAATATTTCATATAATTAGAAACACCTTCTTTGATGCTCTGTGCTGTTAGAAAGTGTTTCTATTTATGTGAAATACTGTATCGAAACAAATTTTGCGTCGTTCTCCGTACGGGGCATAAACAAAAAATTGTTACTGTTTTGAAACGAGGGTTGTTCAAAAAGTTCTCGGCCATCAGAGTGGGTGTCAAAACAAAAAGGTATAGTGCTGGCGGCCATTATACCACGTCTCCAGGTTGTGTGAAATGAAAATTAAAAACGGGGTTTTAATTAGTATAGATGTCATTCTGGTCTGACCATCGAAAAAATTTTGAGATTTTTTTTTGACAAAATGGCGGCCAATGAAAAATAAAATTTTATTTTTGGCCCCTTTTTGTAGTTTAGCGTAAAATAAAAATAGTAAAAAAATTTTTAAAATTATAATTGAGGGTCAGACCAGAGTGGTGACAATTCTGCGTCGATTTCAAGTTGAATCATCAAAATCGGTTCAGTGTAACTGGAGATATCATGGCAGCCAGTTCGAAAAACGTAGTTTCGAGATAAATGCGCTAAAAGTTTGAAGTAATTTGAAAATTGCTTGTTTTATCGAAGACATTGGTCTATCGATAATATCAAAAATCCAAATTTTTAATATCGGTATTTGATATATCGCCTTCAAAAAACATCGATTTATCAATATTTTCCAAAGCTTAAGAAAACTGATAAGTTTGTGTTAGAAGCAAAAAACATCGATTTATCGATATTATCGTTATTTTCTAAAGCTTAAGAACACTGAAAAGTTAGTGTTAGAAGCGGGGAGGAAATCTCTCTCACTAACATTAGCAAAGCCAAGATTGGGGAACACAACACAGTCACAAAGGTACTGGCAGCCAGCACTGTTCTTATGTGTGCCGGATTTTGCTGTCAAGTCGGTTAGAGAGTAGAGTAAGAGTAAGAGTCGTTATGGCCAGTAAATGAGGGGAAGTCACTGAAGATTTGGTAGAGGTACCAATGAAACAGCTGTATGACCACCTAGCCTCCTTTGTGTTGTGTTCCTGCTTTTTGAAATTATGTGCAAACATAACGAGACCTAGAGCCAGCTTGCTATTGATGGTATGAAAACTGAAAAGCTTCAAAGAAAGTCTTCACCATAAAACTGCTAGTGACGATTTTTAGCGACCGTTATATCTAATCTTTTCAACAGTTTCCAAAAGTTTTCTGAAACTATACTGTACATTTTTTTAAATTGCATTAATAGTCAGAGTTTCTTTTTCTTTAAACCTTAAAAGCGTGTACTCAAAAGAGACACATGGGCACATTACTTCGTATAAGAAAGGCTTCTGTGCAAAATTGTTCTGATTTCAAAGCAGTTCAAACGTGTTTTTTTCATGTGAAGTATTGTGACGAACTAAATTTGTATCTTATCTGAGTTCAGGCTTTTAAAGATTACAATTATGCTTAAAAAAACATCGGGCGAAAATTTAAGAGAATTCGCCTAAATGTGTTCTACAGTCATTAAACAATTTAAACGTTTGCCGAAGCTGAAGCCAAGAGAGTAAAGTATCGAAATGTACTTTCAGACAGCACGAACTCCGCACTAGCTCTCCAATAAGCTATTGGGTTCATGACGATATCTTCAATATATTCCAACACTGACACCTAATATTGCAGCGTATTTCTCCATCCATACGTGTATGATTAGTTCTTATATGCGAGTTGTATTACCAGATGATTTATCACCCAAGCCATATAATTTGCACCTATTACCATTGTAACTTTTCTGATATATCGTTTATAAAAATATCGATAATCGCCTATATCGCCATACAAAATATCATATTGGAATAACCCTTATCGTCCAACAAATATATCGATAAAATAGCGACAACCCTAGTCTACAAAAATGGCTGTATCTTTTAAAGTATTTTGAATTTCAAAAAATTATTTTGGGCGATATTCTCAAATATCCAAGCTATAAAAAAAGTGAAAAAAAAATCGAAGAAAAAATTTCGTTAATGGAGAACACCCCTTTAAATATGTTTTGAAGGTAAATATTATTTAATAAATGTAAAAAAGATTAGGTATTTTTATACTTTTCTGGTTCTAAATGAGGGGAGACAAAGGGCTATCAACTAATATTTTCTTCTTCTCCTATCTCATTTTCTAAGCGTTGCAGCTCACGCCTCAACATTTCAATTTCTTGCTCCTTCAAGCGTCTCGTCAGCCTGTTGCTGATCATTTCTTATTTTGAATATTGTTACCTGTTATTTAATTTTGTTTTATAGCACAGTTAAATATGAGTATTTATTTATTTTTATTTTTAAAACACACGCAATCAACGAGGCGTCACAAAATGAAATAACTTCTGAAGCCAAAGTAGAATTAGAAAACACATTAAAAGGCGACAGCCGAAAAAACGGGAAAGCAATGCACTTTATTATTGTTATTTTTGCCTGCTTACAACTTGTCGCTCCGCTGTTATGCTTCATCACTTCCTCTGTGCCGAAGATTTAATACACTTGAAAAAGCTGGCTTCAACGACTAGCGATTTCGACCAAACTTCGCAGATCAACTTAATTACACAAATGATTAACCATGACCGAGGAATCATTTCCGATCATATAAAATATAAAAAGTCTTGCGGTATTTCTGCAAGCTTGTCTTTGCAAGCGCGTAGTTAAACTTGTATTCGTCGCATCGGTTCACGCTAGAGCTTTTTCAAAAGCTCTTTTCACGCGCTAACACGTGTTTGATTTATTGTTGTTTGTTTTTAGTCGTTCGTGAGTTATAGCGTCGCAAACATGGAGCAAAATAAAGAGAAAATACGGCATATTTTACAGTACTACTACGATAAAGGCAAAAATGCATCTCATGCTGCCAATAAAATTTGTGCAGTTTATGGACCCGATACAGTTTCCATTTCCACCGCACAACGATGGTTTCAACGTTTTCGTTCTGGTGCAGAGGTGATCGAAGATGCGCCACGGTCCGGAAGGCCTGTCGTCGAAAATTGCGATAAAATCGCTGAATTGATCGAAAGAGACCGGCATAGTAGCAGCCGTAGCATCGGCCAAGAGCTGGGCATGAGTCATCAAACCGTTATAAACCATTTGAAGAAGCTTGGATTCAAAAAGAAGCTCGATGTATGGGTGCCACACGACTTGACGCAAAAAAACATTTTGCCCGTATGGATGCGCATCGCTTCTGAATCGCCACAAAATCGACCCGTTTTGAAGCGGATGGTGACTGGCGATGAAAAGTGGGTCACTTACGACAACGTGAAGCGCAAACGGTCGTGGTCGAAAAGCGGTGAAGCTGCCCAGACGGTGGCCAAGCCTGGATTGACGGCCAGGAAGGTTCTTCTGTGTGTTTGGTGGGATTGGCAGGGAATCATCCACTATGAGCTGCTCCCCTATGGCCAAACGCTCTATTCGGACCTGTACTGCCAACAACTGGACCGCTTGAATGCAGCACTCATGCAGAAGAGGCCATCTTTGATCAACAGAGGCCGAATTGTCTTCCATCAGGACAACGCCAGGCCACACACATCTTTGGTGACGCGCCAGAAGCTCCGGGAGCTCGGATGGGAGGTTCTTTTGCATCCACCGTATAGTCCGGATCTCGCACCAAGTGATTACCACCTATTTCTGTCCATGGCGAACGAGCTTGGTAGTCGAAAGTTGGCCACAAGAGAGTCCTGTGAAAATTGGCTCTCCGAGTTTTTTGAAAGCAATACGCCTTTGCTGTCTTCGATTTGCTTTTAAGCATGTCAGCCAGTACCTACGTACGGAATACAGTAAAGAGCGATTAACTTGCGCCGAATTCGCTATAGTTTCGCTGGCGACATCAGGGCGGTAATGGCTTTGGAACAATTGGATATGCATAATTTTTATAGCTCTCGCTCTCTTCTCTCTTCTTTGAAAAAGCACCGTCAAATGCCGTTTAGTTGTTCTTTCCTGCAGGGAAAGTGTTATTCGATAACACAGGCCAATTCTAGCCCAATTCATAAAATTGAATGTTTCTCGAGAGGTTGTTTGATATTAAGCAAATATGAATTTTGTGGCAAATTGTTTTAATCTAGTACTGATTGAATGTTATTGTACATTTGCATGACAATTAATGTAAAGTCTATGTTAGATCAAGTAGTCTTTTAATATTTCCTATACACAATCTAGTTATACTGCCATAAAATTTAATTCATTTTTCGGGATTAACCGCCTGTAACTTTGTCCATCGACAAGATGTATATGCAAAAGAATTTTTGAAATTAGAAGAACCATTGGGCTACATGCTAAAGTGGTTTTAATTAAAATTCAACCACCCCAAATGCTGGTACACGGCGATTAAGTTTGAAAAATTTGCTATAATTTGATGAAAATTTTTCTTCAAAGGCCAATTTAGGCGCTTTTGGGTTTGCTGATGATGCTCCATTGATTTTTTTAGGCGACCTTAATATGTATACTGTCGCATAGAGCTCAAAAATACAGATATTGTTGCTCGGTGTAACCTCCATAATTTTTTAAAACAAAGCCAAAAAAATGGGTTTTCCGCGATATCTTGAAAACAAGAACTGATGGAGAAAACCCGAGACCAGTTTTGGAATCAGTGCACAAAACTGGATCAGAATTTGTCATCAATAAGGCTGGACCAAAATGGCTGTTGGCCAGTGTAATGATATATTTTTTTTTTTTTTTTCAAAACAAAACCATCGATATTTCGATAAATCGATCATATTTTCGGCTTCCTTAATGCTGACTCGACTTGATCTCACTTACGGATCCAAACAAGAAAATCCGATATTGATTTCAGCTATTTATTCGTACTTGATTTGATCGCGAAATGAGCCAAGAGCAAGAAAATCAGAGATTTTACTGAGCTGCCTGACAATTGCCAAAGAATTCCAACAATAAAAAACTTTTATAATCATTCATATGTTTTATCAATCCAAATCTTTCATGTGACTTCATATTTAAGGTCACTTCATTATCTAGAAGCCGGACCAAAATTATTATCGGGGGTGCCACAGAAACCTCTTTCAACCAAATTCCAATTCTTAGCTGCCACAGAAACTTCTTTTGGTTGGTTTTAAACCTCTAAAGTTTTGTTAGGAGATTTTGCAAAGCTCTTTTCTCACTAGCGCCTTTTGTCGAAGTGGCGCCCTCTACAAGACAGCTAGCGGACTAAAAGATGGAAACTAATATCTAATGTTTGGCGCCAAAGAATTTTTAAATTTTGCATTATATTGGTGGAGAATGCGACTTAAAATTTGAATAACTATTTAAAAATGCATCATAAAACATATAACGCAATCAAACACTTTCAGTTAATCATTAAATTAACCCACATCTAAAATAAGGGAAAATTTTTCATTCAGCCTTGTTTTTAGAGATGGAACATCAATTGGAACATCTGGTGTTCCAACTAGATTTTCCAATTAGAAAATGAAATCTCTAGAAGTTCTGTGGCACCAACGAATTTTTCGAGAGATTTACAAACCAACCGTCGGCAAAATCTCTAGAGATTTCTGTGGCACCCCCGACTTAGAGTATTATAAGTTTGTGCAAAAGTATGTAACAGAGAGAAGGAATCATTTCCGATCCTATAAAGTATATATATTCTTGATCAGCATCAACGGCCGAGTCTATATTGCCATGACCGTCTGTCTGTCTGACCGTCCGTCCGTATGAACAAACAGATCTCAAAGAGGGTTAGAGATAGAGGTTTGACATGTATGGGACAAATGCTTCTTATATCTGCGGGCAGATCAAGTTTATTTTAGATTTTTGCCACGCCCCCTCCCGCCCCGCAATTTGGAAAAAAACGGCATATCTCCCACAGTTTTGTAGATATATGGTTTTATTTTTTTTAGAGATAGTAAGTTATTAGCATTCTTTTTTTTGTCGAAGAAATGATAAAGATCGGATGAGCGGTTAAAGTTATGAGCGAAAAGACCAAAACCCTTCCCCCCAACCAACCAAAAACCAAATTTCATTCCACAAAGAGAAAGAGAGATTAAGACAAACGTAGAGATGAGCATTCAGCTTCTACTCTAGGTACAGAGTATGTTATAGTCAGGCTTGACCGATTTTCTCACTTGTTTAATCTACCCAGCGGCACAGAGCTCAACGTGTTCTGTCGAAAATATGCATTACGACTGTCGAAAATGTAAGGCAGTACAATCGCTGATTTTCTTTAGACAGATAGTAATCGAAAACAAACATTAATTTCAGCTCTTTGCAATTTTAAAAATAATGTACTTGGTTCAAATATTTTGTCAGATTTGGTTCGGATCGCTGTGAAAAATATGTCGGAGTTTCCAACCATAAAACCTTTAAATTAATCAAAAATCAAGCAAATGGATTTGAGGAGCTTAGATTGATACAGCACGGTTTGTTGCAGTAACTTTACAAGTAATGCGATTCCCAAGCTAGCTGAAAAAAATTGGTGGATACTTGCCGACTTACTGCTTATTAGCAAATCGCTAATATTATGATCAATTTAAAAATTATCTTGATTATAATTGCCCATTAATAAACTGGTGTGAGTCACAGCTGAGCACTTAAAAGTATTAATTTATGTTTACATTGATATTCGAATTTTTAAGTATGAATCACTGACCGCAAGCCCCCATTGATTTCGTCATTCACGATCAAGTTGTCGAGTTGGTTTACGACTTAGACTTTTAAGCAAATGAAGTGAGCCATTGTTTCTTCAAGAAGTATCCATAATGAATTGTAGCAGGTTCCCAAAATTTGCATTGATTATGGATGTCGTCAGCAAGTAGCTTGCCCCGAGAAGCTCAGTTTGGGCTGGAGTTTAGGTTATGATATTTTATTAGGTTTAGGGGTGGTTCATTCTAAAGAAGTTAAGGCTGGTACTTCAAGCTTGGCCACACATATGGGTTCATCTGCCGTTGCTCCCGATTCGGCCAACAGAGTAATTTCGTTATCTTCGCTACTTTCCCTAAAGACGTTTGCTATCGTCTCGACCACATCTATTTTATCATTATCATACTCCTTTGTATTGGCAACTTCGGTATGCGAAACATTGTCTCTTGAATTGTCAGATGTTGGAATTTGAATTGTTTGGTTCTTTGGACTCAGCAGTTGTGCAATTTACCTTCTGTAGTTTGGTATAAAACAGACGATTCCTAAAATAGGGAGGCCCAAGGACAATATAATTGCCCATACATCCAGAGCGAACCCAATTCGGTGGGCATAGCTGGCCTCAAATTCGCCTGCTTCTTGGAACACATCCAATGTGGTGTAGACCTCGTTTGCCATGTGAAAAATGTTTGTTTCAATTTTGTCGGTTCGAAGTACTGAATTGAAGAGATAGCGATACATTTTTAAAATTTTGAAGCTACGAAATAAAAATGTAATGGAAACAGAGATAAGGGAACTGTCATAAAGGAAAAGCTAGTTATTTGTTGTTTTTTTTTTTTTTTGGTGTTTCGATCAAGCAGTGATTAGCTGAAAAGTTCTATTCCGGGCTTAAGTATGGCTGGACATGCAAAACATTTGTAGTGCATTGAACCAGCCCCGGGGACGTCATGAGTGTCTGTGTACTGGAGCTTGTGCATTTCCGGTGACCCACCACTTGTATGTGACAGGTGAATGCATTAGAAATGCGATTAGGGGACACCGGTCAAGCCACCCCTTGCCTAGGCAAACAAATGGCACCCGATCAAGATTACAATGCGACACCACCACAATGAGCATGCATTTTAATGGAGGAATAATCTCTGGCACATCAAATTGACAACAGCAAACTAATTAGTGCTAATGAAACGCAAAGAAAAAAATAAGAAATCGTCAAAAATACCATTACAGGTAATCTGAGCTTATTGTCCACAACGGGCAATGAAAATGGAAATGGCCACGGGCAGGCGAGAATGGCGAGTGGTGGTAAACAACTGCCCTATCAGCCAATAAATCCCAATCTGATTGGCGTCCAGTCACGGTAAGTGCCTTGTCTGATGTCCTTTGTATGCTTTACCTTCCATCTCCTGCCACCCTCAGTAGACCGGACATTTCTCCATACGATTTTCAACATGTGAAGATCTTTGCACAACATGGCTCAAAAAATTCAGTATATTTTATAAAGAATTAATCAAAAATCCAAAATCAGATATTCGGATGTTTGATGGCCTCGAGAAGGCTTTAAAAGATCAAATTTCCCCTTAATTTGTCTTTGAGCTGCCTAGGCACGTCATAGTAGGCAGACAACAATTTTGACAAAATTGTTCAAAAAAATTATTATAAAATGTCATACATTTGTGAAGCTACTCAAACGGACGTCGCGAAATTGATAATTATTGCTGATTATGGACAATATACAAGAAGAACGTACCACTGTCCCAGTTTATTTGGTTGGATCTATGCAAGCGTTCATAGATTTGAATACACTACCATCAACTGGAGAGGTTCTTGCGGTGCTGTTTTATAATTTGAGGTATTAAACATTAGCTTAAATTGGCTGAAAATTGCAGTGCTTTTTTTCTTTTAATTTAAGGTGTAATAAATAATCATTAAGCGTAAGTTTGAACGAAACTGTGAATCAAATCTGCGAATCATGGCAAAAAAGCTGAGGTTCAGGCTATGCCGAAAAGTAGCATTTGTAGGAAACTGAAGACACTGTATGCAAGGTGGGATGCTCTTCATAAGAACAAATGCAATAATAGTGATATCTATCGAGAGAGAGAGAGAAGGAATTTGTTGCATCGCTGGTGGAAGTATTTGACGTTTTTTCCTAGCTTAAAGTGCAATATACAGATATCGATTCGATTTTGAGTGAGTTTTTTATTTAATTAATTTTATTTTAATATTCCTACTTCCATATCAACAGAGAAATCATTTTCCGAAGTGATAACGAAGAGCTTGTGAAATTTTTCAAGAATTTGAAATTTCAACGCAATTTCGAACAAACCTAGAATCATGGCCGACCAACCCTGAAAAATTAACACTCCATGCTGAAAAAAAGGTTATGGTCAATGACGTAGCAGAAAAGAAGTGAAATTCAAGCTAGGTGGAAGACTTTGATGGAATTCTTTGCGGCATGGCATCAGCTTTCCATTGCTTAAAAAAACTATTTACAAATGGTTCTAAGAATTCTGTCGCTTTGTTTTCAATATATAATAACATTATCAAAAACATAAAAAATCGTTGAAGCCCCTCTCACTGTTGTGATGATTTTTTCCCAAATATACAAAAATTTAAAATGCACAAAATAAAAAAAAAAACTTGATCTGCAAGTATTTAAGAAGCATATGTCCCATACAGGTTAAGCCTCTATCTCTTACCTCTTCATTAAAAAGCTCGAAGTATTCCATCTGCACAAACTTAATTATACTCTGTGTACCTTTTTGGTACCGATATACTTAATAATTAAAGAAGAAGAAGAGAGGATGATGGAAATTTTATAAAAAAGGGAAAATTCAAGGTAAAAATCCAATCCATATTGCGGACTAGGGGCTCATTTAGCCAGATTTTCTTCTGGAGTAATCTTACTTTACATGTTTTGTGTAGCTGCTGACTCATCCCAAAAATAAAAAAAAAAATTTTTTAAATTTTTTAAAAAAATAAAAAATTTAAATTATTAAAAAAAAAAAAAATAAAAAAAAAAAAAATTAAAAAATAAAAAAAGCTGAGTATCGCCTTGTTACTTAAGAGACTAGCAAATTATGCCTGGCCCATCAAAGATAGAAAAAGAGAAGAGAAAAATTGAGGAAAGACTTTTTGCTTTTTACCTTTTAATTTAACCTCCCGACTTCACTTATTCTATAACTCTATTTTATTTTTCTCAAGATGTCTTAAGTGAACAGCGGTCAATTGGTTGCTTGTCACCAAGTGACCGAGCCAAGAATCTTATACTATCTTGCAGCACCGCAAAAATTTCTCTCTCCTGAAAATGGAAAAAAAATTTTGTTTGGAAAAGGAAAAAAAAAAGTTTTGGTAAAGAAAAAAATGTTGGGAAAAAAAGAATTGATTTAGTAGTAGTATTTAAATCTATGAACGCTTGCATAGATCCTACCAAAGAAAAAAACTGGCGACAGTCATACGATCTTCTTGTATATTGTCGTATCAGCGGTATCATCCATTTGCAACGTACGTTTAGTGGCTTTACAAATGTATGAATTTATAATAATTTTTAAGAACAATTTTTTCAAAGTTGCTGTCTGCCTACTATGACGTGCCTAGGCAGCTCAAAAGACAAATTAAGAAATTTGATCTTAAGAAGCCTTCTCAAAGGACTAATCAAAATAAGAAATTATTTTGGAGTTTTGATTACTTATAAAATATATGAATTTTTGAGCATGTTGTGAAAGAACTATAAAATTTAACTTTATATAGGCAGGTACGGTCTATTGTAATTTTGTAAAAATGTTATATTAGTGAAACCCTGTGTAACTGAAATTTAATTTTAATTTTTATATAGTAAACCAAAATGAAAAATATTGGATGTGGCTTTTTACGGAAGACACCTGCAGACATAGCCAAAGGGGCAGATCCGCATTTTAATTCCCTAGTTCATTGCTTTAACTAAGCTCACACAGGCAGGATTTAAACCAAAAGCTATAGTTTCTTACGCAAATAATTTGATCAAATATGCCCGTAAAGTTTCACAATTTAGCCTTTATGGCCAAATTTTCATCAAAATTTGTCCAAATTATTTGCCTGGGTGAACTTAGCTTTAGACCTATTGCTTAATCTCCCATCATAGTAACAAGTCGTTCAAAAAAAAATCCTTCTCCTCCTCTGTAAAATGCATGCTTTACTTTTTAAAATTGGCGCGCAATAAATAAAACAAAAATTCGCAAGATGGCAAGGCGCTGCCAACTCAATTTTAGTGCCTTTCCAGCCCTGCCGGTGTTTACAGGAGACAACCGATTGCACAAAATCCACCTAGTTGCGAAATCTAGGTGAATTTCGATTTGAGCAAAAACAGGAACATGAGAAAACGGCCCAATGTGATCCTTACGAACATGCGTACCATAATTTGATGTTCCGCTGAACGTACGGTTACACTGAAATGTGACGCTCCTTGAGGAAGTGTAAACCGAACTTTAGTTGCTGTTAGACATTATTGATAGCGTGTTTATCCCTAGAAAAATAATGGTTAAGCTTAGTTTGATTTCTAGAACGTTTGGTAAATTAAGTCCAGAAAATGCCCAAATTTAAATGCAAAAAGAGCGTTAAATAATTTTGCAATGTTTATGGGTTGGATGTTTGAACTACCGAACGAGTTAACATAACGGAGTCGCTTAAAATAATGTATTTTAATTACTTCAAAAATACATTTACGCTTAAATTGCCGTAGAATTTTGCAAAAGTGAGCTTTAGAAGAAAAAACAATTTTTTATTTGAGTCTAAAGCAGTGGTGCCCAAAATGTCATTTGCCTATCACATGTGTCGCAGCCGACACACGCAAAACAAGAGATCTAGAGTACGTTCGAAAAAATTGATACGAAATCTTCAGTATTTCGGGCTAGTTTTCAGGTAACACGGGCCTAGCCGAGCAATGATCAATGATGCTTAATTGCCATTCCTACAGATCAATTAAAATTTTCATATAAAATTTTCAAATTAAAATAATTATTAACAGTTTTCACAATGTCTCTGAAATTTTACTTTCTGAACCCGACCCTTGACGCCTTTTGTGAAAATTTGGGTGTCGAAAGCAATGAGCAAGGAGAGAGGATTCATGAGGAAATGATGTCAATTAAGCACAGGTACTAACGCAACAGGGGATTTAATAAGCCTCTCATCCGAGAGTCTCAAAGAAACGCATACTGCCGCAAAAAGTGGAGCCCTATATTTTGAAAATGTTTAAAATGAAATTTTATTAGAATTATTCTACACCTGAGATCATTAAGTCCACTCACTTAAGTCAGAAAAAGCAGCCACAGCGGCATCTGAAGAAAACCATAGTTTTTTTTTTTTTTCAAAAATTTGTTAGAAATTTTTTTTTTTTTCCAACCGCATTCCAATTCTTAGGTGCCACGGAAATTTCTCTTGGTTGGTTTCAAACCTCCTATCATTTGTTGAGAGATTTAGCAAACCTCTTTTCTCACTAGCTCCATCTGGCGGTGGTGGCGCCATCTACTTGACAGGCAGCGGATTAAGGGCTGCAAGTTATGCCTCATGTTTGGCGCCAACAAATTTTAAAATTATTTTTACTTATTTATGAAGAATATGACTTAAATTTTAAATATAACTTAATCATAAAACATTTTACACAATCAAAAAATTTCATTTAAACATCAAATTAACTTATAACTAAAAAAAGGGAAATTTTTTGGCGAGAGATTCAGCCCTGTTTTTAGAGATGGAACTTCAACTGGAACAACTGGTGTTCTAACTAGATTTTCTAATAAGAAAATGAAATTTCTCGAAGTTCTGTGGCACCGACGATTTTTTCGAGAGATTTACAAACCAACCGTCGGCAAAATCTCTAAAGATTTCTGTGGCACCCCCGCTTATGTCCGATTTCTGCATTTGAAGACTTTTTTAAGTAAATTAAATTATCTTTACTGTCCAATTAAAAAAACACAACTATTTTGTATAATTATAAATCTAAAAGCACTTTAAAATCGATAAATTTTGAAATTTACCAAAAAAAAATATTTGTTTTCTTTATTTGAGCCCATAGAATAAATTTTTTGTTTTTAAACTTGTTTAGAGATTTTTAATCGTTTGAAAACAAAATAGTTATGAGAGTTTAAGAGAAGGCAATTTTTGGAAAAATCGAAAAAAGCGTTTATCGATAATATCTCGATAACGCGTCGATAGAATTTTTTTATATGAATTGATTTTCGTGATCAGCGGGCCAATTTACTTTAGAAAAAGTTGCTTTGGTCCAATGGGGGAAAATCGACTCTCATTTTGTCGAGCAGTGTTAGCAAACATCCCATGGACTTTAATGTTGTGTTTGTCCTTCTTTAGTTAAGAAGTCGAGTGCAATATGCCGGAGTAGGGAGTGCATCCGCACAGCGGCCAGCCTTATTTATTCCATGGACGAACAGACTGATCCCTGCGAGGACTTTTATCAATTCACCTGCGGCCGTTGGGCCGACGAGCATCCGCGTCCAGACTCGGTTACCTCCAATGACTGGTTCCGTGAGCGCCAGGCGCATATAATGCGCGTGGTGCGTGAATTTCTGCGCTCCAATATAAGCAGTGCCGAGCCCCAAGCCGTAGGCCAGGCCAAGACCATGTACAGGTCGTGCATGGATACAAAGCGGCTGGATGAGCGTAGTTTGGAACCGCTTGTGCATTATCTGCAGCAGTTCAATCTGCCCATAGTGCCCTCGGTCCTGAATGTGACTTTAAGCAGTGGTTCCAAATATTTCACGGACTCTGCAAATCTCACCTACAATTGGCTGAATTCAGTTGTGGCTATCAAGCGACACCTGAGCATGGATCTGATCATAGGCTTTGATGTGTTCCCTGATCCTCTGAATCGTTCCCTCAATCGCATAGCGCTGGGAACCCCTGAAACCGACTCAGCATTCCCCTTGTGAGTAGAACGCTTTTTCATAATGAGACCACTCTAACCTGTCCATCTTGCAACGCAGCAACAGCGAAGACTCACACAAGCTGCTACGAAAGATTCACAGAAAGACCATCTTCATGATGAATACCGACGAGGATGAAACCGAGGAGAGCATCGAGCAGGACGAAGAGGAAGCCTCAAAGCAAACCAGTTTGGGCATGGCTGCTTACCTACACTATGCCCGAAAGATAGTCGAAAAGTATCTGCTCTACTTGGATCCCGATGTAAATCAAGATGAGGCCTCGTTAGGTATAACGGATCTGGTGAAACAAGCAGTTAAGGTGGCTCGCAGAATCCATACGGTAGGGCAGCTGGGATCATCTGTAGGCCGAGTCACTAATCTTCTGTTTTTGAAATAGCTCAAGGAGCAGGCTGAGAACATGACAAAGCCCTCGATGAATCCCGCCGATGACATTCTCTACATTTCTGTGCAAGATTTGCAGAACCAAACCAACAAGAAAATAGCTCCCAGCACGATGCCCATTTGGGTACGCTTTATGGAGCTCATGCTGGAGGGCACTAAGCATGCGGGCAAGAGTCAGATGACTGCCAATCTAACCATCATCACCAGCCAAGCGGATATTCTCTATCTGCAGAACGTTGTGGAATATCTGCAGCAGACGCCGGCCTCTCATATTGAGTCATACCTTTGGCTAAGTTCCTTGGAGGAGCTGGTTTTGCACACCACCAGTGACATGCGGCTATTGCACTCGGAGTATATGCGTCTGGTAGTGGGCACAGAGGGCAGCACCCCGCGTTCCCTCTACTGCGCCCATGGAGTCAACAGTCTCTTTGGCATGGCCGTTAGTTATGTCCTCGCCGATGACGAGTTCACCAGGGTTAAGCTGCCGCGCGTAGAGCGTATGCTTAGTGATATACGTCGCTCCTTTGATCGCCTGGTACGCTCCACCACGTGGATGGATGCCGCCACCAAGCAGAAGACAATGAAAAAGTCTGCGGAGATGAGGAGTTTTATTGGCTTCCCCGCCTGGCTGAGGAATGCCACTGCCCTGAACGAGTACTACCAGGGGGTTGAGGTCAATGTAAGCACGCACCTGGAGAACCTAATGGGATTTGTTTACTGGCAGATGCTGGAGAAACTCAACCAAATGGACAAACCAGAGCCAATTGGCTGGGCAACGTCGCCGTCTAATGTGAATGCCTTTCACACTTTCCAGTCGAATGCCATAAGTGAGTGTCTCTCTTCCAAGCGGTCACGTACCAGCCCTAATCCTTTGTGCACTTCCTTCCGCAGCCGTGCCCATTGCCATACTGCAGTATCCCTTCTATGACCTTGGTCTCGAGTAAGTTTGGCTGTGTGCCCTGCTGTCCAGTTAAGCCAGCCCCATCTTTTGTACTCCGCAGGGCCCTGAACTACGGCTCGATTGGCACCATACTTGGACACGAGCTGACGCATGGCTTCGACGACAGCGGACGACGCTTCGACATGGAGGGCAACATGGTCGAGTGGTGGTCCAACAAGACGATTAATGAGTACATCAACCGCACAGAGTGCTTTGTGGACCAGTACAGTCAATACTATTTGGAGGACATTGACGAATATGTGAGTGGCTCGTGTGTACTCTTACGTCCATTCTCATTTCCGCTTCCCTGCAGATTGACGGTGAACTGACACTGGGTGAAAACATAGCCGACAATGGGGGCATGCGTGAGGCCTATTACGCTTACCGGCTCTATGTAAAAGAGGTGGGCCGGGAGAAATGGAAACTGCCCGGCCTGGAGCATTACACGCATGAACAGTTATTCTTCATCTCGTTTGGCAATCTCTGGTGCGAGACATACACGCCGGCCGCCTCGCGCTTTGCCCTGAGTGACGCTCATTGTCCGGGACAGATGCGTTTGAGGGGCGTGTTGTCCAACTCGGAAGAGTTTGCACGCACCTTCAAGTGTGCGCGTGGCACGGCCATGAATCCGAAACAGCCCAAGTGCCGGATTTGGTAATGGATGGAGAGCAACAGTAACAGGAACAGTCAAGTGATTTCTTTAAGTATTTAT
Source organism: Lordiphosa stackelbergi (assembly GCA_018904235.1). Classification (NCBI taxonomy): domain Eukaryota; kingdom Metazoa; phylum Arthropoda; class Insecta; order Diptera; family Drosophilidae; genus Lordiphosa; species Lordiphosa stackelbergi. Next base: position 97,001 of record JAEIFU010000553.1, read on the forward strand.
GGTAGACAATTAGGATTAGGGTTTTTACAATATTTTCTACTGTCCAATAAATGGGAGTATTTTGAGTGGCTCCCCTAGCTTCAATTATATTTCTCATAAAAGTTGACGGATCAAACTGGGGAGCGAGCGTCGAAATTGCACAGTGCGACAGTAATCTCATTTCATGGCCAAAACTCTACGACTTGTTGACAACAGGAAAGCTCAAATTTTCTTTCCTTTGCTCATAATTTGAGTTTCAAAACTGACCAATGGATGGCGCCACTACTGTAACCACTGTAACTGACTTTTGGCCAAAAATTGAGTATAATTTATCCGATCTTAATCATTACTTCAGCAAATCGAAAAAAAATTTTGATTACCAAATTTCTCTTGAAGGTGCAAACCTTCTATCTACAAAACTGTGGGAGATGTGGGGATAAAATTTAAAATAAACTTGATCTGCCAGTAAGTACATATAAGAAGTACCAAACCTCTGTCTCTTACCCTCTCTGAGATCTGTTTGTTCGTGCACCCAAAACAAATTGGTATAAATTTCTTTGACACACGTTGACTCAAACTTAAACTAAAGCTAGTATAATGTTTCTTTGAATCAATGGGCTTGTTCAGCAGAATAACTGATCCCTGAGCAGGTATCAGAAAAAAATTTTGCATCTAGTAGTTTTCGTTGGAGGAAGCAGTATCACTTTAAAGTAGCATACTATTTCTTTGATACATGCTCCTGTATCATGATACCTTATATTGGCTATTATGATGCCGCATTACTAAAGTTTAGTAGTAAGATTATTGCAAATTTATACTTGATCATGGAGCAAGTTGTTCTGCTGAACACGGTCATTGTAAACGTATACCCGTTTATACACACAACAAATATCATGATATATGCGCTTCAAGGTATGCAAACTTTATTTCTTAAACATTTATATATTTGATCTAGATTATAGCTAGTCAGATATCGCAGCGTCATAAATATTGAAAACTTTACATTCACTTAGATTGTAGGAGCAGTTAAGGAAAATCAATATTAATTAGCGTTAAGTAAAATATCTCTATAAATATAAAAGAGAGTGTCCTGACTGATAAATTTACTGACTGACTGACTGACTAATTGGCAATCATCGCACAGCCTAAACGGTAAGAGATAGAAAGCTGAAATTTGGACAGGAGTTTCTGTTAGTGGTGAAAGTGCATACTAAGACGGGGTTTTGGAAAATTCCACCCGGAAAAGTCGGAAAAGCGTCGGAAAAGTTTGTATGGGAAAAATGTTATTTTTCTCCCGATTGACTTGAAACTTGGTTTGTAAGCATAGTACGCGAAATGATTCGACATGTGTTTTCCCGATTTTGGGAAATCCGCCCACGAGGAAAATGGCCGGTAAATTCTGCATGCAAATAACTATTTTTCACCCGATTGGCTTGAAATTCGGTTTGTAAGGATAGAATACGAAATAGTTTGAAATGCGACTTTCTGATGTTGGAAAATATTACCCAACGGTCGGAAAATTCCCGGAAAAGTCTGCATGAAATAAAATATTTTTCATCCGATTGGCTTGAAACTCGGTTTGCAAGGGTAGAATTCATTTGTGTTTTCATTTTCCGATGTTGGAAATACCGCCGCACAGTGGTCCCAAATCCCAAAAAGACGGCCAAAAGTCGAAAAACGTATTTGATTTTGCTGAAAGTCTTTACTCGAGGGTCTTTGGGGTCACTGATCTCGAATCTGATGTCAAAATTTAGAAAAACAAAATGGCGGAATTCAATATGGCGTACAATTTCTTTGAAAACGTATTTGATTTGGCTGTAACGTCGAAAAACACGTTTATCTATAATATCTGATAACTATTTGACAGATTTTATTTTCATATCGATTTTCGTGCTCAGCAGACCAAAATATTTTAGAAAAAGTTGGTTTGGTGAATTGGGGGAGAGTGCTGTGGAGCAGTGTATATATATTATGTAACGACAAATGTGGCACAAAAATCATCACCGAGACTAAATATGCTGCTATCTGCAGCTAATTTTTGGAAATGTTTTAAAGAATTGTCTAAACAACAATTTCTTATTTGTTTGAGAGTGGGATCTGATGGGAGTTTTGACTTATGGCTTGTTCTAACACGACTTTTCAGAATGTGACCAAAAATAAACCACTACTTTTATTAACAATTCACTATTTTATGCATTGTTAATAATAATTTTGAGCAATAAATTTAAATTGTACTTACTTCCTAAAGTAGAATCCATTTTTCAGAATCCAAATCGGTTAATTTTTCGCGATTCTATACGCTCCCAATCGTTATGTTGTTTTCGATGCATAACGAGTAAAAGTAAACGATGAGGTGGGACACTTCCTCCTTATTAACAGTCAGAATAAAAACTAGATGTACCACTACAACTATTCCAATCATTAAAAGTACATAAAACAAATATTTTTTTCGACTTTTGGCAAGCTTTTTGGGATTTGGGACCATAGTGTGGCGTGCGCTAAGCCTACACGCGCAATCTATTCCTCTGCGTACCCCATTTCCCATTCCATCTTATGTCCGATTTCTGTATGGGGCTTTTCTTAAAGTAATGAATATTTTTACTGTCCAATCAAAAAAACCTAACTATTTTGTATGTTGAAAGCGTTTTAATTTCGATAAATTTTGAAATTTAGCAAAATAAAATAATTTTATCTACATTATTTGAGCCCATAGCTCTAAAAGCACAGATCCCAGCTCATTTTTGTCCGAGAATAAACTGTTTGGCCATGTATTTTCTTTTAAAGTTTGTTTAGAGCTTTCAAATCGATTGAAAAACAAAATAGTTATGAGAGTTTAAGTGGAAGCAACTTTTGGAAAAATCGGTTTATCGATAATATCTCGATAACGCGTCGATAGAATTTTTTATATGGCGATTTTCGTGATCAGCGGGTCAATTTACATTAGAAAAAGTTGGTTTGGAGCTTTGGGGAAAAATGCTGTCGAGCAGTGTAATAATTAAAGCTAGCAATTCGTTTGCTTCGTGCTCCACACTTGCCGCATGTTGCAGTAAGCCTGTGTCACGTATGACTGTTTGGAGGAGGATGCAATCATCGGAGTGCATTGTCGGAGGAGTCTCAAAAAGGCTCCGTTTCTAAAGCCGCTTTTCATGTGTCTGGAACGCTTGATCTGTGCTTCACAAGCAGTAAAGAATACAAAAAAGTATTGTAGGATCGTCTTCTGCCAAATGTATGTAACAGAGAGAAGGAAAAATTGACAACCCCATAAAGTATATATTTGTATTCTTGGTCGGCGTCAACAGACGAGTTTATTTAGCCATGTCCGTTAGACTGGCCCTTATATTAACTTTTTTTTTTAGATTTTAAAATACCGGGCGGAAAAAGATTCGTTTTGGTCCCAATACATATGGAAAAATGTTTGGCAGCGATCGGACTTCATTTTGTGTGCACGCGCGCTCGCCCTACAAAACGAAAATTTGAAATGTATGGAAAATGAGGGGAAAAAAATTTAATGTGTTTATTCTTTTTAATTTTAGGGAATATCATAGCAACTTTTAAATATAATGTGCTATTTTCAGTAAACTTGGCCAGAATTATATCAAAAGGGTAAATTTTTCCAAATTTTTTATGGTAATTTTTTTAAATTTAAATTTGGCCGATTTGATATGATTCTGACCAAGCTTACGCTCAAAATATCCAACAAAATATGTAAAATGTTGCTATAGTATTCCCCTTAAAGGATTTAAGGAGCAAAATCACTTAAATTTTTATACACTTGAAAAGTGTATTATAATTTTGCCCAGAAGTTTGCAACGCATAGAAGGAATAATCTCCGACCACCTAAAGTATATATATTCTTGATCAGCATGACAAGCTGAGTCGATTAAGCTTTGTCCGTCCGTCTGTCTGTTCGTCTGTTTCTACGCGAACTAGTCCCTCAGTTTTGGAGCTATCGAGATGAAACTTTGCACAGAGTCTTCTTTTGACTGCACACTGCTAATATGTCGGAACCGACCGGATCGGATGACTACTTCTTGTAGCTGCCATACAAATGTTCGTTCGGAAAATGGGTTTTAGTAAGAAAATCTGTTTTGTTCTCAATATTACTGCTCTCAAACACGGTCATGGGTAATATGTAATGTTTTTAAGCTGATCTGCGAAGTTTGATCCAAGTCGCTAACCGTTGAGACAAGCTATTTCAAGTGTATCAAAACTTCGGTACAGACGAAGTTAGCTTTGCCTTTCTCGTTTTTTTTAAGTTTTACAGATTTAATCCGTATCTCATCCCATATTTTGGTAGTATATTTAAAATTTTTGGTTTTTTGGGGGCGAGCGCGTCCACTAAATGTAGTCTGATCGCAGCCAATATTTTTATTATATCAATGGGGACCAAAACGATAGTTTTGCCGCCCGGGCAAAACCAAAAATCATAATCTCATATATATTAAAAATTCTTCGAAAAAATACCAACAAAATTTGTAAAAATTTACCCATATGATGTAATTCTGGCCCAGTTTACACTTAAAATAAGACACAATTATATTTAAAATGTTGCTATGATATTCCCCTAAAAGGATATAAAAAGAATCAATACAAACATTTTTTTTTCGAATTTTAAGAGATTAAATTCGAAACTCATCCCCCTCATTTTCCACACTTTTCAAATTTTCGATTTTTAGGGCGAGCGCGCGTCCACTAAATGAAGTCCGATAGCTGCCAAACTGTTTTCATATCTATTGGGACCAAAACGAATCTTTTTCCGCCCGGTATTTTGAAATCTATTTTTAAGGGCCAGTCTTATGTCCGTCTGTCTGTCTGCCTGTATCAACCTGTCGATATCAGAGACTAGAAGAGCTAGAGTCACAAATTTTTGCATGTCCATAGGTGTATACCGTACACAGATCAAGATTGTTTCAGATTTGCAAATTTCCCTCCTCAAACCGCAAAAACTGTCAGAGCCTAAAATTTAAAATTAAAGCCTCGTCGCTTAAAATATTTTATCTTAGGCCTTGAATCTAAGATCCGAGGAAAAACACCAAAGTTATACACGAAACAATTTTGCTTGTGGGAGCGGGGCGGGATTCACTGTTCTTATTTGCAGGCTGCTAAGGCGTGTGAGTCAGTGCGGGCGCGCATATGTGGGTTGTGTATATGTGTGTCTCAATTGTACAGGGTATTTTGAAGTCGGACCACTCGACTGCAACGCTCTTACTTGCTACTCTAAGAGAAACTGGTGTTAAATACAAAAAGACAACGAAGGGAATTTGAACCCACGACTTCGGTCTTGCCGCTAGGCTACTGGGTTTGCTTCCATCGAGGTGTCATTATGCTCGGTTAAGCATTCATTTTTACACCCTGTAAAAGGTGCGTGAGCTTAATAATCGTGTGAGCTAAACAGACGTAGTCCGTGTGTTTCAGTCTTCGAGGTCCTGAGTCCCAGACTAGGTAAAGTAAAACAAATTTTTCGAATTAATAATTTTAATAAATTTTAGCTACTCCTTTGAAAAGGTTGTGGTTGGTGACAACACGATCGTCCCTTCCTTCCTTTCCCGCCCTGCCAGAGATGCTCCCTGAAGGGATGAGGCTTCTCCACCTTCACCTATCTATACCTATGGTTTATATTTATTTTCTTTCTGGATCTTTGTCGCCGGCCAAGCGAGAAAACAATACTCTCGAAACGAGCCCATAATCTTTATAAGAGCAAAATGTTCATACCATAATGTGAACGAATGTTCTACTGATACTATCGTCAACAAAAGTTCTTGATTTCGAATTCGAGCGGAATTTTTTCTTTTTCTTTTTTAACTTCTTTTTTTTTTTTTATTCACACATAATAAGAGTCTTCGAAAAACACATAACAAAAAAACAAAGAAGTAAACAAGTAAGTAGCCTCAAAGTTTGTATAGATTTGATCAATTTAAGATAGTGGCCAGTGCTATCCATCATAATTGTTTGTTTTCCTTCTAACTCGACTATCGTTTATCAGATCTTTATGAGCGTGCCTGATTTTAAGTTCAAGTCCCCGTACTAAAGGTATGCAATATCTAGTCGCTGACGCAGGCACTGCTGCCCCCTAAAAATATGCAACTGTCGAACGGCACTGCAGCCAAAGGTGTGGCCTACTTCTGGGCTGTCTGTACTTTTCATATACATATTTATTTTTAAACCGTTTACTGTTAAAATACATTCAATTAATTTACATTGAGTTTACATTTACAAAACACATTATTCGAAACATTCAGCTAACACACATGCAAAATGTAAATTTCAGTAAATGTCTGTGGGGTTGAGGAGTGGTGTGCGCACTTCTTTGGTTCGACATCATCCACTTAAAACTCTGTGCAGCCGTTCACTTGAAGCGCACCTGAGCCGCTGCCCGTGGGCTCCTTTGGGTCAGCTACCGTAACACTGTGGTCTCCGCACATGAAAATTGGCTCTAGGTGGACAAGAAGAGGACAAATATTAGCAAGTGGTCCTCCAGGTGCTGGAGCCTTGTGCTTACCGCTTGCATAGAATTCGTGCGCAGCTTTCGCCTTGTGCTGATGTAGGTGGTGCAGGTGTTCACACGATGCAGGTGGAAAGCCTCTTCGGTTCCTTTGCGGCGGGTGTGCGGGGGAGAGAAAACAATAAAAGTTGTTTACTAATTTGTGGCCGGTGTCAGAGTTTACAACTAATCAACTAATTGCGTGAAGGTGCTCGACATGCAGTTGCTTGAATCTGCGCCGCGTGCTTCTTGTTTGGCATGCATAAGCCCACGGAAAACGAAAGGAACAAGCTACCCGACACAATCACATGCTGTGGTCCCCCTCCCTTCGTTGGGAGTGGAGGACACACGACAGACAGCCATGACAATTAGATTTTTTAAATTAATAGGTACTAGAGAGAGGGCTGGCACCTAATGCGTATTTTAGGTTTCCTGACTAGACCATCACCATTTCGGCGATGGTATTTGAAGGTCATCTCACCGGTTGCTTCATAACTGCGATCGCCGCGGCTGCGCAGATACCGATGCAAACAGCAGCAGCGACGCAGGCCGGGCACACGGTACATTATCTGGAGGAAACCCCCGCGGAAGCGTGCATTCATATAGCAATAGATGATGGGATTGTAGCAGCTGTGCGACATGGCCAGCCAATGGAAGGCGAACCATACATAGGGCAGGGGCTTCCATGATTGAAACTCCTCGTCATTGAGCAGCAGCTGCGGAGAGTCAAGAGCAAAAAGGATTAGGTAGCTTTAAGGCGTCTCCAAGGGGACCCCAGCGGACTTTACCCACCTGCAGAATGTTGAATGGCAGCCAGCAGCAAGTAAATACAATTACAACCGTCAGCATCATTTTAATCATCTGCAAGTGGAATAAAGAGAAGCTTATGATGATATGATTTAAGCACACTTTTTATTTATATAGAACGCAGATGGCCTGGGGTCAGAGTTCAAGCACCTATTCACAGGGCCTTAGGACCCATCAACTCGCCTTTGTTTGAGTTTACGACCAAAATTCGTCTTATGCTCCCACTTCCGACCGTTAAACTTGGTCAGCAAATAACTTTATTTATATGCAACGACCGAATCTGGTTTTAAGGGTCACTTGCAGCTAATTTTTGCGAAGCATTCACCTAATCCAATGCATGACACTGACTTTAAGGCAGTTAAAGAGTTGCCACACACACACACACATATCTCAGAGGGATGCTTGGGGCACATACATAAAAGTAATTATGACAGACAACACATCTGAGGCCATAAAACGACAAATAAATGTACAAAACACAGCTGAGGTGCTTAAACACTGCGCATTATTAGAATATCCCCACAAGCAGGTCAATAGCAGCAAACCGAATCGAGGGCAAATGCTGCCGACTTTGCGTTTTATAGACTGTTTAGTGCTTAGTTAAATAAAGAGGACATTTCACACATATTCCTAGTCTATCTTAAAGCAATCGCCTGGCTAAACGAAAAGGCAGTTTTTAATTATCGCATTGATATCGTGAGACACAGCTTTGTCTAGGGCACAGCACAAGAAACCAAAAGGGTGACTTAACTGCGACTGAAAATATAATACAATTTGGTATAGTTATTGTCATTTCTCATAATCAGGCCTGTTCCCACCCAGCAGCGCAAAGGCCCAACGTTTTTTGTCGAAAATATGCATTACGACTGTCGAAAATGTAAGGCACTAAAATCGCTGATTTTCGTTAGAGATAGTAATCGAAAACAAACAGACTGCGAACATTCTGCATTACAATTTTAAAAATAATGTACGCGTTTGTAATGGGAAGTTCGGCTCTGGCTTACTCCTTAGTACCTAGTAATGCGGGTTGTCGGCAGCCCGTTTACGAAGCGGCCATGACACATGGCAAAGTAATGCAGATTGTATGGGAGTATTTCCTTCGTACTGATGGCAAAGCAACGCAGGAGTAACCCAATTTTGTAATGGCAATTTGCGCCGCTGGGCAATGCCGAAAACTACACAAGGGAAAAAAACTGTTTCAAAAAATAAGTTGCCTTCAACTTAAGATGAGAACAAGATGTTTTCAAAATTCTTGAGAACAAATGTTCCAAATGTTCTTAGAATGAGTAAAGTTTTCAATCGGATAATTTGCTTAAGCAACAACAAAACCGGTTTTCAATACCGAGATATACAAGAGAGAGCGGGTTGGTAACTCTCTTGTCAGCTCAACAAACCATAAGTGGCCCTCTAGAGCGTGCATCTGCAAAACTGCTCAATGGCTGAATGGGCTAGCGCATCATTCCATACGTTGAGTGCATAAGACACAAGACGAAGTACCTAGTAGTGTTGTAAAAACATCGATAGCACTATCGATACTATCGATGATTGTGTATTTGGCAAACAATCGATTGTTGTGACCCGCTATCGATGTATCGGAGCAAACTTAATTTTGTAACAAAAGTAAGATTAAAATTGTCGTAATTTGTCATGAATTCCCTAGAATATTATTTCATTTCTTTCTTTGCAATTAATTGGATAATATGGTACCAAAAATATTTGATTTTATATATCATATCACAGAGGAATGCGAAAGAACTGGGACAAGGCAAGGTGGGACGACCACCTCTAAGGTGGGACGATCCGGTGCGGAAAGACATTTCCAAGCTTGGCGTGAAAAACTGGTGCCAGCTCGCACGGAGCAGAAGCGACTGGCGGACATTTGTTGCAGCGGCAAAGACCGTCAAACGGTGGTGATACAAACATCGGGACATAAAGAAGAAGAAGAAAAAGAAGAGTGCATAAGGTACCGGGCTCAAATCCCAGTCAAGCCTGAACAAATTCTGCTGTGTTTTTCTGGAAACATTTAAATGAAACGAGTTAGGTGGAGTGGGTCGTTGTAGCGATGTTTCTGATTTCTATGTTTTTTTTTTTTTTTTTTTTTTTTTTTTGTTCTCAACAAAATTTTGCAAAGGGTATTATAATTTTGCCCAGAAGTTTGCAACGCATAGAAATATTCATTTCCGACCCTATAAACTATATATATTCTTGATCAGGGTGACGAGCTGAGTCGATTGAGCTTTGTCCGTCCGTCTGTGTGTCTGTCTGTCTGTCTGTTTCTACGCAAACTAGTCTCTCAGTTTTTAAGCTATCGAGCTGAAACTTTGCACAGAGTCTTCTTTTTACTGCACACTGCTAATATGTCGGAACCGACCGGATCGGATGACTATATCTTATAGCCGCCATAGGAACTATCGGTCGAAAAGTGGGTCTTGTGAGAAAAACTTTTTGTTTTTAATGTTAACGTCTCCCACTTCAGCGATTATTAATATTATACGCTTTTACATAGATTTTGAAGTTTTTGTCAAAATCGGATGACTATATCTTATAGCTGCCATAGGAACTATCGGTCGAAAAGTGGGTTTTAATGAGAAAAACTTTTTTGTTTTTAATGTTAACGTGTCTCACTTCAGCGATTATTAATATTATACGCTTTTGCGCTTTTACAAAGATTTGAAGTTTTGGTCAAAATCGGATGACTATATCTTATAGCTGTCATAGGAACTATCGGTCGAAAAGTGGGTTTTATTTAGAAAAATTGTTTGTTTTAATGCTGGCGTTCTTAAACTCTGATGTATTAAAACATTTGCAAGAATGGGTAAAAACTTCGGCAAAGACGAAGTTTTGGCCTTCTCGTTTGATGTGAAACATCTTAATTTCGGTGCGAAAGATTTTAGTAGAGTAAAAGTTGATTTCAGCGTCACGTGACGTCGTGGTGGATCTGGGTGGTATTTAAAGGATTTGGGTGGGATCTAGCAGAGATCTGATAGGATCTGGGCGGGATCTGGGTAGGCTTAGGGCGGGATCTGCGTGTTATCTGAGTGGGATCTGGGTGGGATCTAGATGGGATCTGGATGTGATCTGGGTGGTATCTAGGTAGGATCTGGGCGGGATCGCATAGGATCTTTGAACGATCTCAGTGATGTGGGGCGGGATCTGGGGTGAGATCTTAATTGAATTCGGATAAACCTATGACTTTTGGCAAAATGCATATAAGTTGTTTGGGGGAAATTAGTCTACCTCTTCCAGAGAGGTGAATCCGGAAACTTGGGGAGTGCAGATGTTTTAGTACATGTCGTGGCGATTGCTGGGCAGCTGAAGATGAAGTGTTCTAGAGTTTCTGCTACTCCGGGTTCCATACATTTCCTACTTGAGGGTGCTAGGCTGTGACCAGTTAATGTTAACATGCCTATACATTCTGCAGTCTCTTCCTTGAGCTGCAGCGAATAGTGCGTGAGTTTTTGTCTCTTCTCATGCAGTCATAATTTTTAGAGATTCTGTAGCCGATGTGTTCTTTCACTTTTCCTCTGCTTTTTTCTCGCCATCTCTTCCTCTTGCTGTTTAGCGTCTGTAGGAGATAGGTATGCTTAGTGTTGCTTCTTGGCTTAGTGCGACCCGGCTTTTGCAAGAGTGTCGGCCATTTCCCATTTCCATCAATGCCCTGGTGGCTGGGAATCCAGTAGATTTCCTTGCTGGAGGTGCGCTGAGGGAATCTATTGCTTCTCTGCTTGCCAGAACATTTTTGCAGTTGATGGCGTGACTCTGTATTGCTTTGATTGACGAATATGTTGATTTTTTATTTCCCAATTCAGCTGCTTTCCTTATAGCAAAGACTTCCGCCTGGAATATAGTGCTTGTGGTTTGGCAGTTTGTAGGAGAGTCTCAATTCCGTTTCCTTGCATACGGCGGCTCCGACTCCGCTGAGCCATCTTTGAGCCGTCCATAAAAAGTGCGCCGTTCCTTGCTAAGCCAGTCCTGTACGCCCGTTTGCTTTTGGTCCCAGTATTGCTGATGCCCCTTGCAGTTGGTTTTTGGTATCTTGTAGTCCGTGCTACTGTTGATCCACTCAACCCACTGTGCCGGTGCGTTAGTATCTTGGGTACAGCAAATCATCGGCCTCCTTTGTGATCTGGAGGACCATGTGCTGCCCGTTCTTGTTGGGTTTGGGAACAGCACTTTCGGTACTGACGGAATTTATATTCTGTGAACTACTTCCAGCTGGGCACCCTAAAAATGGGCATTCCATGTCTGCAACGACGCTTGTGACCCACTTGGAGGGTATATCGTTCCTTACACTGAGGATCTTGACTTCAAAAGCCAGTCTGCTCCGTCAAACGTAACAGGTTGCGCTGCTGGGTCGCCATCCCTTTATCTCCTATGCCACCTCACTTCCTTCACTGTTCCAGGGTCATTTTGCCGAAAGGGTCGCTTTTGTCGACGAGAGCTACGGTGAGATGCCGTTTTGCTACGTCACTGGCTTGATCTTGATCTTTTGCTCGGCCCACGCCAGCTTGTTGCTCTTCTCTGGGGTGAGCTTACCGCTGCTATCGAGACGCAGTTTGATCTTGAGGGCCGCCTTGTATTGGGGCTTTGCTCGCATGCCTTCCTTTGCAATTTGAGCCTCACCCTTGCGGAGAGGTGCTGAGAACCACGTCTGGACTGGGAAGAAGTGGCAGCTTTTCCTCGGCCCCGCATGTATTGAGTCGCCGTGCGACTCGCAGTCCGGTACTACAAGGCCCAAGTACCTGGCGACACGAGAAGATCCCACCTGCCCCCGGTGGTGTAGTACCCCCTGATTATTACCACTATTTTTTTTTTTACACACTTGGTAAGTAGCAATGATGGTTACTTTTTGTTCTTGGGTACCAATTCATAGCATTTTATGCCTACTGCCAGGCTAATGGAATATTTAAGGAACGCTGATTTGAAAAGATTGTCTCACTGTTTAGACTTTAACTTGTATAACTTGTATTCCCGCTCAATGACCTTAAAGTCATCCATACAAGACTGTTGAATTTACTTCAAAACTAAGAATACCTCCTGCCCAAAATTATACGACACCATGAAAATTTTTGTTTCGACCCTCGTAGGAGAATGGTAAAGCACTATACAACAAAATCAAATATGCAGAATAAAAGCTTAATGAATCCTGCTTAAAATGCGATGTTCTTATCTCTGATTGCATCTCCCGTTTTTAAGTAGCGGTAAAAAAAGCAAAAAAGTTCGATTTTTGTCATGTCTGCAAGTCTATCAAATTATACGACATATTTCAAATATTGCGGCTGGAAAGAAAGATTTGGTTTCAATTATTTTTTATATATATCTACTAACAATTTAATGAATTTGTAATAAAAATGCCGCGTGGGCATTTTTATCCGACGAGGAAAAGGGAAGGATAAGAGCCTTCAACGATGTTGACTTTAATGTAAGCGAAATATCGCGGAAAATCGGTCGAACACGTTGTGTTAGCACCAAATTTTTGAACAATCCGGATGAATATGGTGTGAAGCATTGCTCTGGAAGAAAACCCAAGTTGTCTGACCTCGAAAATCGTCGCATAATACTTAAAGCTAGCAATTCGTTTTCTTCGTGCTCCACACTTGCTGCATGTTGCAGTAAGCCTGTGTCACTGATGACTGTTTGGCGGACGCTGCAATCATCGGAGTGCATTGCCAGAGGAGTCTTAAAGATGGCTCCGTTCCTGAAGCTGCACCACAAAACAGCACGATTTTAATTTGTGGAAAAAAAAACTTGGAGAGAAACTGGTCCTCGGTATGAAATTTTAACTTTATTTTGTTCATACAGCTTTGTTCAATATTTTTCATTTAGATAATTTTTTCTGATGACAAAAAATTTAATCTTGATGGCCCAGATGGGTTTCGGTACTATTGGAGAGATTTGCGTAAGGATACACTTATGTTTTTCAAACGCAATTTCGGAGGCGGATCCGCAATGGTTTGGTGAGCCTTTCATGCGTCTGGAACGCTTGATCTGTGCTTCACAAGCTCCAGGATAAACAGTGGAGAATACAAAAAAGTATTGGAGGATCGTCTTCTGCCATTTTTGGAAGAAAATATGGAAAGAGATCTTGTTTTTATGCAAGATAATGCATCTATTCACAAGAGCAGAGAAACCCAGCGCTTCTAAAATGATCACCATATAAATATTTTGGATTGACCAGCGTGCTGCCCTGACCTAAACCCAATTGAGAACATTTGGGGTATCTTAGCCAGGCGAGTTTACGCCAATAACAACAAATTTGAGAAAGTCGAAAGCCTCAAAAGCGAAGTTTTGTCTCAATGGTCTCTTTTAGACCAAAATTTACTTACAAATTTAGTGAGTTCAGTACCTAAGATACTTTTCGAGGTGGCAAAGGCTCAAGGTGGCTCTATTAATTATTAACTATTGATAATGTACCATTATAAGAATAAATTATTAACAAAATCCAACAAATTGACAAGTGTCGTATAATTTTGATACACTTGCTGATATCACAAAAATCTAACTTTTTTGCTTTTTTAACCGCTACTTGAAAACGCAAGATGCAATCAGAGATAATAATATCAGATTTTAAGCAGAATTCATTAAGCTTTCATTCTGCATAGTTGATTTCATTGTATTATGCTTTTACATTCTCCTACGAGGGTCGAAACTAAAATTTTCATGGTGTCGTATAATTTTGGGCAGGAGTGTATAATCTTGAGATTTTCTCGTCCCTGTTGACTTTTGACACCGTTTCGTCTCGCCTTCGAGACTATGATCTTGGTTTACGATTGATTCTTTTCTCAAATTACTAATCATCTTCTTCGACCCTGAATTCATAACATAAGATTGACTTATAAAAATATTTAGTCCAATCTATTATACTTCTTAATAACTTGAACTAAAACTTTTTACCCAAAGAATACTGGCTTAAGTGTAGACAAAGTTCGGATTAAGATTAGGATTAAGTTTGAACACCTCAACCTCATTTCCTTCCTGGTATTCCAAGCATAACCTGCAATGTTTTTGGGGTGCCTTCTGATGCGCACTGCATACTTTCCGGCGCCGCAATGTTGCCGTATAAAAATAAATTTTATGCGTGTCTTAGCCTGATTGAGATGTGGGGGATAAGCAGCAAGCGGAAATGATTTTCTATTGAGTCCCCACAGCCCTGTCCCGTCTTTGACACGCAAATTGGCTGTAAAAAAAGGTTACCGTTGCGTACATAAAGAAGTTTTGTTTTTATTTATTAAACGTATTAGGTTACACACAAGAGAGCGGATGGTTTCAAAGGAGGGTCAACTCAAGTGAACTGCATGGAACATTACGCAACCATTCTTAAATCTGTTGGCTAATTAAACGCTGCCACCTCGAAATTTCATATCTCACTTAGTTTTGAGATAACATCAAATGGCACATGACGACATAACTGCCCAATTGCTAATTTGCAGGCTTTTTACTGCGCACTCATGAACTCATTGGGCACGTCACTCACGTGACCACCTGAGTGACTACACATAACAGTTTACGATCCAGCGGATGCACGATAAAGCTGTTGAACTCATTTTGAACCCAACACTAGAATGGAGAACGTCTCCACATAAGACATAAGACACGCTGTGACACTTTGGCAGCCACTTGACAACGCTCAAACAGCTCGCTGCTGTTGCACAGGGGCATCGAAAATGACAATAATCGAGTCAGTTGCGAAGTTTTTATTGAATTTCGATAAGGCGGAGAGGCAGCATCTGCTTTGAATTTGCATGCAAATTTTATCGCACAATCGAGGAGATATTGCCGGCAGATGCAATATTGAATTCTTGCTCCGTAGTCAGCATTTATGAAGAGTCTCAATGGTCATATGAATATTTGTGACTTCGTTTTTTGCGGTAGTCAACTCTCGTGACAATTGGGCCTCGTTGCCAGGGTACACAGGCCAGACCCAGACCCAGACCCATATCCAGACCATTAACGAGTGCTCAACGGGGCCATTAGGTTTGTTTTAATGCCTCGTTAGATAAACGGCTGGGTGGGAGCTTGACAAAAGAGTCAATATTGAGTATACGCACCGCTGTGCCGCCGTCACAACAGAGTGAACTAAGCTCACAATAAAATTATTTATACAAATATGTGTCTGGCCAGTTGGTGTCTGCGACCTTTGATTGGCATCAGAGTTGAGCACCACCGGTGGTGGGTACAAACTGCAGCGTCATTTGGCCAAGGAATCTTCAAGTGACAGCATACTCAGGCGCATTAGTCATACGCCACTCGAGCCCCTTGAATCTGCGCTCGCGGCTTTGTTTTTTGGCGGAGTGTTTTGGTCATTCGAGATGTGACAGCTGCACGACTTAATTGCCAACAGTTGGCTCCAGCCGCTTCAATCGTTTGACACTTTGACATTCTCCTCTCTTGAACCGGTTACAGTTATGGTTACAGTTAGTGTTATGCCCGCCCATCAAAGTTAATGCCGCGGCTGCGCTTACATAAAAAATGAGTTCATGTACCAGAAAGTGAGCAGTTCCCGTTCATGTGGTGATTTATTAAAATGATTTAAGTTTGATGCCCACACCCACCCGAGAAAGAAACCGAAAACGAAAATAAATCAGAAATGGGCCATCAAGCCCAAAGAGCGAAAGGCGGCGGGCGGCGGGCGGCAGGCGACTTTTTTGTACTTAAGCTGACAAATGAATTTTGATGTACGCAGTCCACATTGGTCTGAGTGATTTGTGTTTGGATCTGAATAGAAGGCCGTCGCGAACGTGCCGAAAGGCAAAGGCTGACAATGAGGTGCAAAGGGTGTTTTCAGCTCTTTCCCAAATTACGCGCCCTAATTAAATTTCCCGACACGTCCACAGACAGCGGCAAATGGTTTCTACTTCGAGTTGTTGCTAGTTAGTTTTGTTTCGTTAATGTGATGAGGGCGTCCAAAGTTGATTGCTTTTTAAGTGCAAGGGAATTTGATTTATTTCCGAGCCTAATGCAGGGAGTGGGCGATTGGGGTGGAGTGGGAGCGAGACAAATGCAAAATATCTATGACGAAAGAGCCGACAACTTTCATTGGCAAAAAGAAAACAATTTATCTTTCGTAATTTTAAATTTTCTGTTGTTTCATTTCTCAGCTGAAAAAAGAGCCTCAAACTGGGCAATCAGTGGACCATGGGTATGTCGGTGGTCACATGGGTGCGGCCGGAGCGGTAAGCGCATTAAACGGTTTGATTGCAATTTTTGGGCTGGTCTTAAAAATTTTTTTATTATATGCCCGAGTAATGAGTGTTTGTGTTGTTTTTTTGGATTTAATTGCACACAATGCGGTGGGGAATTGGCCATCGAAAGCGACGAAAGTAAGCCAAAATAACAGCTCGCTGAAACTTTGAAAACACAATTCATGTAAATGGCACTAAGCGTGGAAGCTTAAAAGCTTTGTCCAAACTATGTCCTTAAATATAATCATTATTGTTTTTAGAAACTCGATTCTTTTGTTTGTATTTTGCATTTGAATTTGTATTCTCTGAGACAAAGTCTTAAATCTTAAGATTTTTTACAGTGCAAAAATAAAATCAAAATCTGACAATAAAATTTACGATAAGGAATTGTAGCAACTTCTCAGACTCCGGCCATCTAATTGGAAAACTTTAAGTTCACCAGCTATTAACGTCAGCAGTGAGTCCGTGAAGATTCGCCGAATCATTAATTTTAATTAAGCCCATGCAAAATGAAATTTTAAGTATGAAAGTTGAAATTTTTAATATAATAATAATATGTCAAAAAAGTCTTGCGGTATTTCCGCAAGCTTGTCTTTGCAAGCACGTAGTTCTAGTTGTATTCGACGCATCGGTTCACGCTAGAGCTCTTTTCACGCGCTAACACGTTTATTGTTGTTTGTTTTTAGTCGTTCGTGAGTTATAGCGTCGCAAACATGGAGCAAAATAAAGAGAAAATACGCATATTTTACAGTACTACTACGATAAAGGCAAAAATGCATCTCATGCTGCCAATAAAATTTGTGCAGTTTATGGACCCGATACAGTTTCCATTTCCACCGCACAACGATGGTTTCAACGTTTTCGTTCTGGTGCAGAGGTGATCGAAGATGCGCCACGGTCCGGAAGGCCTGTCGTCGAAAATTGCGATAAAATCGCTGAATTGATCGAAAGAGACCGGCATAGTAGCAGCCGTAGCATCGGCCAAGAGCTGGGCATGAGTCATCAAACCGTTATAAACCATTTGAAGAAGCTTGGATTTAAAAAGAAGCTCGATGTATGGGTGCCACACGAAAAAAATCGACCCGTTTTTGAAGCGGATGGTGACTGGCGATGAAAAGTGGGTCACTTACGACAACGTGAAGCGCAAACGGTCGTGGTCGAAAAGCGGTGAAGCTGCCCAGACGGTGGCCAAGCCTGGATTGACGGCCAGGAAGGTTCTTCTGTGTGTTTGGTGGGATTGGCAGGGAATCATCCACTATGAGCTGCTCCCCTATGGCCAAACGCTCAATTCGGACCTGTACTGCCAACAACTGGACTGCAGCACTCATGCAGAAGAGGCAATCTAAGAGGGGCATTATGAAGTTGGCATCTCAATATGTTTGAAATCTTACAAAATTCCATCGAGTGGTTTTCCATTAATCCGATTTTCTAAGTTGAACCTCTATGGGCGGGGTACTAACCGCTTATACATTGGAGGCGGGAATTTGGTAAAACAATTGTGGTGACTCCCTTCATCTTTGGTGAATTTTCCAAAATTTTAGCTCTCATCTTTATTTGACCAGCAACAGATCTTGTAACTGTGTGTTGCTAGTATAAATGTGCCCATTAAACGCGAACTTGACGTGCTCAAGAAAAACTGGCTATGAGGAGTTGCTACCTGATGCCTCTAGTTTCACAATTTATTGGTCTCAATCCCAGGCTATAAAAAAAGTTGAATTTTGTTCCACAGTGTTATAACTAGGGTTGTCGAAAATATTATCGATATATCGAAATATCGGTATTTTTGCCCAAAATGAAGAATATCATTATCGAATATTTTTTAGAGGCGATATATCGGATATCGAATTTTCTTTGGTGATATTTTTCGGCGATATTTTTGTTTCAGTCACAATGTTGCGAATAACTGTTTCTTGTGCTCTGGACATGTAAGGCACAATGATTAAAAGTTGTTTTATTAACTGTAAACTGTGCAAAAAGTTGTAACGACCATGGCAACTCAGCAAATATAAATACAATTGGAATTTACCGGATTTTGCCCTGGAACGGGACCCTATTAAGATCTGGATTGCAGAGAAAGACGCATTGCCAGTGCTTTCTGACTTGGCATTGTCATATCTTATTACACCGGGAAGCTTCGTGCCATCGGAACGATTGGCATCGGCTATAAAAAATGTGGTTTCTGACACCAGAAGCCGAATGACGATGAGCTTATAACTCAACGCGTCTTCCTAGAATCTTTGTCTAACGATAATTGGTAAAATCAGAAGTTTTTAAGTTTCGAAGATTTAACTGAATAAGTTTTATTTATTTGTAGTTCGAATGCTCTAGTTTGAAAAATGATGAATTAAAAAAGTAAACACTGCTTTCGTTCCATAAATTTAAATTCATGAATTAGTTTTCAGAACTTCTTATGTTTTATATATGAAATAAAAAAATAAATATCTTTTGTTAATTTAATAAATATACATTAAATCTATATTTTTTACGCAGTCAGATTGTAGTTCTTACTACGCGTCAAATGACGCCTCAATTACCTCAATAGACCCGTTTATTGTTAAGATCCGGGCTTTTATTGAAAAATATCGAAAATATCGATCATATCGATGTTTTTCACACCAAAATATTTATATCGAAATGATACTTTTTCATCGCCAAAAATATCGCCAAAAATATTCGATATAGTTATAATTTTTGAACAATTGAAAATTCAATAAAAATACTCCAAGCTTTTTTTACCTTTTTGAGAACTTTCCATGCAAAAATATTTTTTCTCTGCCATGATGTCTCCGAATTGGATGAGAATTGGCCCAAAGGGAGCTTATTATGAGAGAAGCTTAACCTCAAAACTTAAGCTTTTTTGAAGCTATTTTGCGGAAGTTCTACGCTTAAAAGTGAGATTTTATAACTTTATATATGTAACTCAAAAACGGTTTAAGATAGAGCTTTGCATATTTTTTTTTTCAAATGGATTAAAAACCCTTTTGAAAAAAATTTTGAAAAATTTTATTTTTCTTACCTTTCTTGAGAAAAAAAAGTATTTTTTCAAAAACTTAGTCTAGCAAAAAAGCCGATTTTTAAAAAAAATATATGTTAAAGCCGCACCTTTTCTAAACATTTTGCGTGCCTGAACATATCGGTAGCTTGAAAATTGAGGAAGGTACAGCAATTCTCGTCATTTAATCTCAAAAAATATCAGTATTGATAATTTGTCAAAAATTTCTAATAAATTTTATTTTTTGCTTCTTAATTTGTTCACGTACAATGGTCAACTTTAGCACAAGAATTTGTTCAAAAACTTTTAAGCTTTGTAACATTAAAAGCGGATGTCAAAGTCATTTGAACACAGAAGTTTTAGGAACTAACAGCAAGAAGAAGAACTTTACAAATTTGATAAACCACTTCAAAGACTTTTCGGTACACGCGGAATGGAATATTTTTGCCACAGCGCACGGAAAAGGTGCTTGTGATGGGGTAGGGGAAGTGGTTAAACGGCTTGCCAGGCAATACTGTGTACAGTGTACTGTGTACCAGTGTACAGAATATTTGAAAACCAGGTTTGAAAATAACATTGTAAAACTATCAAAGGGACGCTTGGGATTCATCATGCGGTTCCTGTGAATGATTCCTCACTTGAAGTCAAGATGACATCAAGAAGTATTTTTAGAGCATTTTAATTTAATATATTATTTCTATTATACTATTGCTATGAATGCGAATTGTTTAAGTTTTCTTTTCACTTTGCTTTTTTTTTTTAGGCTAATACAATTTATAAAAGTGATAAAGTCGGTCAAGCCCGACTATAATATACTCTGCACCCAGAGTAGGAGCTCAAAGCGAGTGCTGCTGCTCATACATCTCTCTCTCCTCTCTCCACCTCTTCTCTCTTCTCTCTCTCTCTCTCTCTCTCTGTAACATTGTGAGGCGTTGGTTTTGAACGAGTGGGAGGTGTGTGGCGGGAGTGATTCACTTATATGCTCGTAACTTGAGAACCGCTCATCCGATCTTTATCATTTTTTCAGCACATAGATACATATTGCTAATGACTAACTATCTCTAGAAGGTACGGATCATCTATCTACAAAATTGTGGGAGATATGACGTTTATTTCAAAATTGCGGGGCGGGAGGGGGGCGTGGAAAAATTAAAAATAAACTTGATCTGCCTGCAAGTATAAGAAGCATTTGTCCCATACATGCCAATCCTCTATCTCTTATCATCTTTGAGATCTGTTTGTTCATACGGACGGACGGACAGACGGACAGACGGACAGACGGACATCGCTATATCGACTCGGCTGCTGATGCTCATCAAGAATATATATACTTGATAGGGTCGGAAATGATTCTTTCTCCCTGTTACATACTTTTGCACAAACTTAATATACTCTATGTACCTTCGGTACAGAGTAAAAATAATAGGCAACACTGCGTATGAGTTATTTACAAAAACTTATAGACTCCATTCCGCGCCCGTTAAAACCCGACTTTTTTAACTTTTTGTTTTTATATATACGCTAATTGGGATGCATGAAAAGTATCAGATGGGGGTGAGAGCATGACCTTAAAATTTCATATACACGGGGACCGCTCTAGGTCCCTGTACACTGTACTGTGTACCAGTGTACAGAATATTTGAAAACCAGGTTTGAAAATAACATTGTAAAACTATCAAAGGGGACGCTTAAATTTCCTCATCCGGGTCTTGAATGATTCCTTACTTAAAGTCAAGTGACATCAAGAAGTATTTTTAGAGCATCTTGTTATAATATATTATTTCTATTATACTATTACTATGACTGCGAATTGTTTAAGTTTTTCTTTTCACTTTACTTTTATTTTTAGGTTAATACAATTTATAACAAGTGAGAAAGTCGGTCAAGCCCGACTATAATATACTCTGCACCTAGAGTAGGAGCTGAATGCAGTGCTGCTGCTGCGCTCATCTCTAAGATTCTCTCTCTCTTCTCTTCACCTCTGTCTCTCTCTCGCTTCATCTCTCTCTCTCTCTCTCTCTCTGTAACATTGTGCGGCGTTGGTTTAGAACGAGTGGGAGGGGGGTGGCGGGAGTGATTCACTTATTTGCTTATAACTTGAGAACCGCTTATCCGATCTTTATCATTTCTTCGGCAAATCGATACATATTGCTAATGACTAACTATATCTAGAAGGTACAAATCATCTATCTACAAAACTGTGGGAGATATGACGTTTTTTCAAAATTGCGGGGGCGGGAGGGGGCGTGGCAAAAATTGAAAATAAACTTGATCTGCCTGCAAGTATAAGAAGCATTTGTCCCATACATGTCAAACCTCTATCTCTTACCATCTCTGAGATCTGTTTGTTCATACGAACGGACGGACAGACGGACATGGCTATATCGACTCGGCTGTTGATGCTGATCAAGAATATATATACTTTATAGGGTCGAAAATGATTCCTTCTCCCTGTTACATACTTTTGCACAAACTAACAGATCAATACAGATCGCTGCTTGAATTCTCTACCGATTGAATAATTTGAAATCGGTGTCCTGGGATAGACGAAGTCATTGGAAGTCTTATTTATATCTTTTTCTGCAAACTTCAAAGCCGAAGCGTTCTTTTCTGGGTACTAAAATTTTTTTCCAAAGCTCAAAAAAGATGTTTGTGCAAATTAAGAACCAAAAAGAAAATTAATTAGAAATGTTTGAACAAATTTTCAACTGATATTTTGGAAGTTACATGACAAAAATTTTATTGCACTCCCCCAATTTTCAAGCTACCGATATGTTCAGGCGCGCAAAATGTTTAGAACAGGGTCGGCTTTAACATAC
The DNA here is from genome assembly GCA_018904235.1 of Lordiphosa stackelbergi. Lineage (NCBI taxonomy): Eukaryota > Metazoa > Arthropoda > Insecta > Diptera > Drosophilidae > Lordiphosa > Lordiphosa stackelbergi. Next base: position 119,261 of record JAEIFU010000553.1, read on the forward strand.
ATAATTAATATTTGAGAACTTTTGATGGATGGGTCTTTTTGCTAGACTAAGATTTTAAAAAAATCCTTTTTTTCTTAAAAAGGTAAGAAAAACAAAATTTTTCCAAATTTTTTTCAAAAGGGTTTTTTAGTCCTGAAAATTAAAAAAAAAAAAACAAAGCTCTATCTTAAACCGTTTGCGAGTTATTTAAAATTTAAAAAAATTCACAATATTACACTTTTAAGCGTAGAACTTCCGCAAAAGAGCTCCCGAAAAGCTTAAGTTTTTCATAATAAGCTCCAATTATTATCCAATTCGGAGACATCACGCCAGGATAAATAGTTTTTTTGAATGGAATGCTTCA
>JAEIFU010000554.1:0-119427 GCA_018904235.1 Lordiphosa stackelbergi
ATTTTTCAATCAGACAACAATCATTAAAAACCCGAGTTGTTCAGTAAATCTCAAAATGTAATTATTATTACTGAGGAATATGTACCAAAAATTATGAAGTCAAAAATCATTGCAGATATTCATTTTAGATGCAAATAGAACCAAACTGGTATAATTCTTTTATTTGTACGACTATTCTAAGTATAAACATAAAAAATATAAAACATAAAAACATTGCCTTAACATAGCACGCATCTGCTAAAAGTAATCAAATATTAGCGTTAAATATTAGTCTTAACACTGCTCTACTTTAGATTCCTTAAATAACACGTTTCCGACCTATGAGTTTAATTGGCTACTGTTTAAGCAAATAAATGAACCAAGATTGCAACTTCGATTTTTTTAATTGTGCAGGTCAGTTTTTCATTCTGTCCCAGAGTGGTCTGGATTCAATTGAGCTCAAATTAGCACTCGTACATTTGCCCTGGAAAACAACAGATGGCATGACTTGAAATATTTTATTCTGATAGATGTGTGGCAGGCCACAGAATGATTAATGATCGACACTATCCTTATTGTGGCACGCGATGCACTGATATAATTAATGTGGAGCTGTTTTTCCTGGCTTTTCTAATATAATGTTAAATTTTGTTGCAACCTACATACATTTAAGAGATAACCGCTGAAAGCTTCACACTTCTGGAGAGCGTAATTAAATAAAATTTTCCTTATGGTGTATAAGTTCCTTATTTATAACTATTTTCATTTTATTAGGTATGCGTTATCAATTAGTTGAATTGTTTTGATAATGAGCTATATGATATAGACGCCACATTTTTGAAAAGCTTGAGCTACTTTCCAAGTTTTAGTCACATAGCTTTGAAACTGACTGCGTGGCAAAGCATTCTTTAAAAGTATATTTTTATTTGTTTATATCTTCAAAAATTAATCGGGCCTGTTCCGAATTCCGAAAACGAGTGGAATTGTCTGAAATCGAGTTCATTACTGTTCCGAATTCCGCAAATCGACCAGAATTGTCGTTTTCAAAAGTTGTGTTGCAGAGTGAACGGAATGAAAAGTAATTGATATTAAAAGCATTAAAATAAATCCCAAAAATTATAAGCTAATCAAGTTAATAAAGTTGACCATTTTTTAAATCGCTTAGCATCACTATTTAAAATGTTTACAGTTTAAGTGTATATCAAAATCATTTTTTTATAAACATCTATAAAATACTGCGAATGTTCTGAATTCCACTTTACTTTTTAGTCGATTTCAACCGTCAATAGATAGATGCTAGTATTGCTTCATATAAATTAATGTATTTGCACAGCACTGTTTTAGTTAGTTTAGCTATATTTAACCATATTTAATATCACAAATTTAAATGTAATAATTAAATACTATTTTAAATAAAAAGAATAAATCGACTTAATTTGTAAATAAGAGCTTTATTAATTAAAATTATAGAGATGGTGACAGCTCTGGCTTCTATCGACATACACAAACACGCGCGCAGGCCAGCCAGCCAGCTGTTTATGAAAGCGACTTCGAAACCGAGTTTGAAAACTCAAAACGTAACCAAATCGTTCGGAATTGGGAACAGCAAATAGTTCGTTTTCGTTTCGTTTTTACTTTTTGAAGCGTTCGAAATGCGGAACAGGTTTTCATCTTTTTGAAAACACCATAATTTAAGTTACGTTTAGGGCAATAAATTTTATATCCTTAGAAGCTATATCATGGTGGTTAACACTAAGAATAAATTATATATAAAATTAAGCATCAATTACTCAATATTATTAAATAATTTAAAATTAATAAAATTATAATTTGAGTAGATACAGTAAAATGCTTTTTACCAATGTCAACTTGAGACCTGTCCGACAAACCAAACCTGAGATATCACTTTTTTAAAAAACCCTATTTTTTAATATTTGCGTGTTTGACGATTTTTGAAATTGTTTATAAATTTAACAAAAAATTATTTTGCAAAACAGCCGGTGGGAGCGTTGAGATCTAATTTCGGTTATTGTGTTTATTGAAACAAAAAATGTCTCCTCAATACGATGGTACCACAGAAACCTATTCCAACCAAATTCCAACCGAGTTCCAATTCTTAGGACAATTCCACGGAAACTTCTTTTGGTTGGTTTCAAACCTCCCATCATTTTGTTGGGAGATTTAGCAAACCTATTTTCTCACTAGCTCCATCTGGCGGTGGTGGCGCCATCTACTTGACAGTTAGCGGCTTAAGGGCTGCAAATTATACCTCATGTTTTTGGCGAGAGATTCAGCCCTGTTTTTAGAGATGGGACTTCAACTGAAACAACTAGTGTTCTAACCAGATTTTCTAATAAGAAAATGAAATCTCTAGAAGTTCTGTGGCACCGACGAGAGATTTACAAGAGATAATTGGCGAATTATGGAGGACAATCAAACATTTTTCAAATTTCCTGAAGATGCAAATATACAAAAGGCAGTGGTTGGAATTTTGCAATTTAAAAGCTTCTCCGAAAGCATGTTGGCGAGTGTGTACTGCACATTTTGAAAATATTATGTTGTATTGGCATAAAGGCCAATAGCAAACGGTCGACAAAATTTAATAACATATTCAACAAAACTTTAACGATTTCTTATGATATGTATAAGGGAAGTTTTTGTGGCCAAAATAAAATTGCACAAATTGACATACATATAAAACCTAGGCGTAAATGTAAAATTGCCTATACAGCTCCTCCAACGAGGCCAAGCTAAGCTTCTCTCAATCTCTTGGCGTGTGTGCTTTAAATTTTTCGCACAAGAGAAAGGGACCTACAGTTTAACGCCGAATCCGGCAAAGTTTGAGAATATGCTTTTTCATGGCTAGATTACTTCACAGCTGTCGCCAATAGCTGGTGAAGGTGACCGTAGGTGTAAAAGCTATTTTTGCAAAGAAAGAAAACAGTTTTTATTATTAAATGTTCAGAGGCGGGATCGAACCCACGACCTCCCGCCCAGCAGACCATCACACTAACCGTTGGGACACAGACGGCTACAAAACCTAGGCGTACCAAGGAAAATATGCCTAATAAATATATACAATTCTTCCGAATCAATGGCAAAACCATACGATAGCTATCTTATGACAATCACATCACATAGCAGAGACGGTTCTCATAGATTTGGATGAAGTGAAACTCCTGCTTACCTATGAAGTAAGTTGTGTAAATGAAAGCGATTGCATTTTCACTAACAAAGGTGGTTAGAAATTCGGTGGCTTAGTATATAGTAAACACGCCGATCTTCAACAATTGTTTTTTTAGGAAAACGGGAATAGAGCTACAATCAAAGCTTGCTTGGTCCATTACCTCTCTATTCGTCCACAATCCAGGGTGGAAAGGTGCCTTCGGGCGACTTCATCGAAGAAATAAATTCCCTTTACCTGCAATCTGTTCCCTTCAACATTGGGCTAGTAAAATTTTGGACGACATGACCGCGATGGTGAAAAATATGAGAGTGGGAAACAGAAAAACATTATTACCATTTAAAATAGGTAAGTAAGTATCCCAAGCTGGTAAGAAAAAACTTTCATAATATTTTCTTCTAGTAATTGTTCAGTAAAATAATTCTCTTAAACTCCTTTTTTCCGCCCTTAATAGCAAGTATTCTGTGAACCTTGTTCTAACATATCGGCTCAACCAGGATGTGCCGGAGAACTTTTTTGGTTTTAGCGATATATCGCTTACATTAAAGCCAGCATCGTTCCTCTCCCTTTTCCACGCGGCATTTTTTTTTACCAATTCATTAAATTATTAAAATTGTTCTCTCCAGCAGCAATTAATTGAAATGTGTCGAATAGTTTTGAATCCTTCATTCGATAGGTAATCGGTTACATTAAATTAAGAATATTTTGTTGTTGTTGTTTCTGCGGTTGTTGTTGTATTCCTGTTTAAAGGATTATTTGAATGTGAAAACGAAGACGGGGTTTTGTTCAGAACTGATGTAATTCTGGTGTGAACTAGGATATTTTGGATCGGTCAATAAACAGCGGAGTTATGGGGTCCTATTGGTCTTAGCTCCGTTATTTTTTAACCGATCAAAAATATCCTAGTTCACACCAGAATGGTGGGTATTAGGAGTAATTTATCTGTCAACAGTTACTTTTTAAATTTTTGCAACCGTTTTGCAAAAAGTGATTCTGAGATAGAAAGATTATCAAAATCGGTCAAATAGTTCTCAAGAAATTTGGTTCCAAGTGCGTAAAGACATTATTATTATTTTATTTTTTCTACATATTTTTTCTTTTTGGAAATTGCGATGATATTGTAAATTCTTTAAAGGATTTTTAACTAAAAATATAAGAATAACATGGAATTTTTAAATAATCGAGGGTTGATAAAAAATTTTTTCATATAGGAGGGTCGGGAAAAAGAATTGTTTTTGTTTATTTTTGTAAAACATATTTTCGGGTCTGCTTGAAAGTTTAACTGGGTGTTTATAAAACCCTAATAGAATGTTTGGCAAATAAAAAAAAAAAATAAAAAAAATTTTGTTTTCAAGGTATACAGTACCCTTAAGCAGAATTAATTAAGCTTTCATTCTGGATACTTGATTTCGTTCTATTATGCTTTCCCATTCTCGTAAGAGGGTCGAAACTAAAATTTTCGGGGTATCGTATAATTTTGGGAAGGAGTGTAGTTCACCTGTGGATGAGCCCAAATCCTGTTTGTAGCAAGTTCTTAATCCAAATATCACAGTTGACAGTACACACTTGAGCAGTTTTTAGTCAGCGATGCCAACATTCAGCCGTAATGTGGATGTGCTTACTACCCAACAGCTCTGCTAATGATTGGAAAAGAGCAGATTCGAATAGGGTATCTTGGTCAGTCGTAATCGTGGTAGGAAAACCAAAGCATAACACACAGTGTGTCCAGAATGATGTCGCTGCAATACTGGTGGACATATCCTTGATTGAAATAGCTTCGGGCCACCGTTTGAAACCGACAATGTCTACACAGAGAAAACAAATTTGGCTACACGGCGCGGTAGAAACGTCAAACCTAAACGCAACGTACTTCGCCCTGTTAAATTGCACACGGTGCGTGTAGAATTCAGAAAGCCACACGCGACGTGCAGAAAAGCTACACGCGACGTGTAGAAATTAAAAATCTAAGTGCAAATGTAGAAAAGTTAAATGCTGCGTGTGCAAACGCAAAGTCTACACGACATTAGAAAATCAACTCATTTTCCCAAATAATTATACATTTTTTATGCAGCAATCTTAATACCACACGGACGTTTAGGTTTTCTACATTAACGTTTCTATATTGAAATCCTACACGCGCGTGTGGAAATTCTACACGAAAAATGTAGCTCCACATCAGTACTGAATTCTTATATTTTTTGTTTAGCAAGATGGTTGTCACACGTGACGTGTGGGATTTCTAAATGTACGTTTGGATTTACAAAATCTACACGATTTGTGCGCAAATTTCTGTTGCCCGTATATAAAAAAATTTTTTATGTCCTTTAGCAGATTCAATACAAAAAACGATTACACGCGTTACGTGAGACTTAAGCCCAAGGGGCCGACTTAAATCTTCAGAGTAATTACAAACATATAAATTTGTAAAAAAAAGCACACGTTTGATCGGGATTTTCAACTCACTCTTTGTGTAGCTTTTCTGCACGCGAGTGTGGCTTTCTGAATTCTACACGGCACGTGTAGGTTTTCTCAACGCGCGTGTGGCTTTCTCATTTCAACATGCTGCGTGCAGAAAAGCAAAAGTATTGGGTTGAAAATCCCGGTCGAAACGTGTAGAAATCCTACATTTTCGTGTAGCTTTTGCATTTTTTTTCTCTGTGTATATAAACATGATCAAAGCGATTTTCTAGCATTTCCATCTTGTCCGGAATGTAAGAGTTGTGACGATGAGTCTTAGCTCGTAGGTAGGCAGATCCTTGCTCAAAAAGTAATGTTTTTTCTTATGGAAGGCCAGACGTACTTTTGTCAAACTGGTTGTATTTAGAGTTGCTCTTTTACTATTGCATGTAAGCATTTCTTTATTTTTCTTTGCTTCTTAGCCGTTAAAAACTTACTTAACCGTTAGTTAACTTCGACTCGACCGAAGTTTATATACCCTTGGAGCAGGATATATGCCTGGTAGTTTGATATAATTGTGTTGAACGGATAACATTCATATCTTTAAAGCAGCGATGGCCCTTGGTGCCTTCTCAGGGCCGAAAACATTTCGCTGTTCACATGTAAACGACCCGAGCGCTTGCCGAAGCTGAGACCAAAAGAGCAGAAAGCCGTCATTCGCTCGACAGGGTTCGAAGCGATTAGGTCAAAGCAAATTCACGGAGCTTTATTTTTGCACACTAATACACTCTCACTTATTGGCCTCGCTCTCGCTGGCCATCGCTGCTTTAAAGTATAAAAGACGCTACCATTGAAAACAAAAAAAATTTTGTCACTAAGATTTTTTACTTGCTTATCTTTTGTATGGCAGCTATACTATAGTTGTCCGATTTTAATAAATCTCAGGGAAATAATGTGAAATCATTGAAAACTTATAAAAACGAGGGTTGGAAGCGATGGCATTGAAAACTTAAATTTTTAGTTCTTCTCACTAAAACATCCGACAATTTACCTGTTTATATGTGTAATTTTGCGACCTGTTTTTTTGTCCAGCAACATTGAATATCTGGCTGGCTTGAGGTCGGTGGAGAGTTACAATTCAATGTAATCAACACAAATCAATAGAGATTAATTACAACAACTTGGAATAGCAATTGGTATGTCCGTACAACGATCGCTGTTTCGAAGATAACCACATCATCTCATCAGCGGACTCTTGTATTAGTAAGAAAAACTGTTTTGTCCTCAATATTACTGCTCTCAAACACGGTCATGGGTAATATGCCATGTTTTTAAGCTGATCTGCGACGTTTGGTCGAAGTCGCTAACCGCTGAGACAAGCTATTTCAAGTGTATGAAAACTTTGGTACAGACGAAGTTAGCTTTGCCTTTCTCGTTTTTTGTTATGAGCAGTCATCGGGGTGGGGAACCAGCAGCATGCAAAGTTTGGTAGGCGATGGTGCCAAGGGAACACATTTCTATGGACACAAAGGTCAGAGCGATGTCGTCGGACTCCTTCATTATCTTTTTGCCGCCAGATCAGAGGCAAATATATTGGAGTGGTGTACCAGTTGGTCATGTAGCAAATTGGCAAAGCGTCCACCTCGTGGTATATAGTTGTATGTATCAGGGACCTCACATTATCCAATGCTTTTGCTGCAACCGTAGCTACTGCCCGAGTCACTTGGACTTTCCTGGTTAAGTGACGGTCCAGAGAAATGCTTGGGTATTAATTTGGGAATCTTGGTCTTAAGAGTCGCACTTAAGCGAATTTCTCGGGTCTCATAGCGACCATGTTGACTCTTAGAACGATTAACGGCCATGGAGCAAAGAGTATTAGAGAGGAACCTTGCTCAGTCGACACCGCTTCTGTCAGAAAACTGTCAGCTGTTCGCTCTCATTTACGCTCTCTAGATACTTTTTGGTCAACTGTTCGCTCTCTCTGGATACATTTTGGTTATGGTCGTCTCGCTCAAACCACAGTGATTTTCTACTGGCAGTTTGAAGTATCTTTTCGGGCACTATAAGTATCTTTTTGGGCACTATCGTTTAGCACCGACAAAACTGAGAGGCAGCGCAAAGTTCCTCTCTAATACTTTTTGATCCACGGCTATGTTGAAGCTCATTTTTTGGCCAAAACTCTGGCATTTCTACACCAGCCTAGCTAGGAAGCTGAAATTTTCGACGAAATGATCTTAAGAGATTAAACCCAACGCACATAATTTAAAAACAACAAAAATAATTTATACGATATTGATAATCCAAATCCAAATCGAAAAATATTTCAACTTTTTCGTTTTTTAACTATAGAAAAAAAATTGTGATTGGATTTGACCCAATTCTTGCATAGAAGTATATATAAGTACCAGATAACTATAAGAAAATACATATGTCTTGATATGTCTAGTGGTTTATGAGATATTGACCCAAGCAGTTTTTGAACTTTACTGCCCACCCTGTCGAGGTTTTTCAGTCAATATGACTACCCTCACCGATTTTTGCATCCATTTCACCTCCTTTATAGATTCAATACTTAAAACAAATAAATAAAAATAAAAATTTAATTAATTAAAAATCTATTTTTTTAACATAATACAATTTACCTTCAGTGCTTCTAAGAGTATGCTACACATTTCAACACATTCAAATTAGCTCTTTATAAAAATGGTTTACCTTTGAGTGCATGTGTTTTATTCCGAAGTTTAGAAAAAAAGCATACTTCTAGGCTGATTGTATAACAGAACATGGTTGATTTCAAATGGGAATATAATTTAATTTAAAATAAATTAAAATATTGTAGGCAAATTAATAGGGTACTTCAGGGTACCCTTAACACAAAGTTACCAAATATAAAAAAAGTCACAAAATTTTAGATTATTTCCATTTTAAAAGTTAACGTTTTAAATGGTAATTACTTTTATTTCTTTTTTTTGCTCTATTTAATAGGAAAAAAAAATATAACATATTTTGCCTTGTTTTGCTTAACTTTTATTATTAACATTATATTTCCTTTAAAAGGTTATTATTATGTGTTTAGGTTTTTTGGCATTTTAATATATTTCTCTTTCTGATCATCTATATTTTTTGTTTTTTGTGTCTCCGTGTGTCGGTTGGGCTGTTTGTGTGTTTTTCCGCGGTCGTGTTTTTCTTTTTTTCTACTGTTACTATTTAACCAAGTTTTAATGTTTAGGAGCTGAAAAGTTGTAATCAGGTATTTTTTTTATATTGTGTGGATGGGATGATTGTGGAGAATATGTGTTGTAACACCGGGAGTAGGAGTGCAATTTTAACCGTTTAGAGTCCAAAGAAACAAATCCAGTGCCAAGGCACGTTCATGTTAAAGTGGGCAGCTTAAAGTGAGGGGCGGTTTTATTCTGTGCAAATACAACGAGGTTAGGCTTAACTCAATTACAGTCTTAATCTCTTACCGCAGTCTTTTTCCTAACTCCAGTTACTTGACAAAAGTGAGATTCATGCAAATCATTCTAGCTTATATACTAGAGCTTAGACAGTGTGACCCTTTTCAGTAAGGCAAAAATCCATATTCAGCGGGAAATACTAACAACCCGCGCAATTCAATTTTAAATATAACGATAACTTAATTCGTCCCGCGACATCCCCGCCCCCGTGACGCGACAGCATCACTTACATCCAGAATGGCCAACTTGGAGACGGGACGCATTATCACTCGGGCCCGGTCGTTGTCGTTCACACGCACACTTGCGCGTCGGGCAGCATGGACATCTTCCACGATGCCTGGTATGGCCGGATCGCAAATAAACACCACAACACCGTGGCGTATCGGCTCAGTGTGCTCACACCACTTCTCGCGGCGCACAAGCGTAGGCAGGTACTCGTGGACCCACCTCTTCCAAAATCGGTCTCTCATCAGCCGCGCTATGCGCCACTGCTTCCTCGTAGCACATCTCTCTGGCGGCTGGCCGTCATCTCCAGGTGTGTCTGGCAGGTTGGCTACTCCCTTGAGTAGGTCATTGGGCGTCAGCGGGGCCTCCTGATCCACAGCAACCGGCAAGTGGGTTAGCGGACGAGAATTCACAATGTTCTCCGCTTCTATCAGGAAACTCTCCAGCACGTGCTCCCTTGGTGCCACCTCTTTCAGTGTGTGGCGTAGCACTCTCTTGACGCATTGTACCATTCTTTCCCAGACGCCGCCCTCCGAGGGGTTCACTGGGCAGTTAAAGATCCACTCGATCCCTCTGGCAGACAACTCACCCTGAATCTTCTGTGGCTCGAATACATCTGTAAACTTCTTGGCCTCTCGGTTGGCCCCCAATGAAGTTCTTTCCGTTGTCGCTCCGTAGTCTGACCACCGGCCCTCGGCGGCAGACAAAATTCCTGATCACAATTATACAGGAATCCGTTGATAGGTCATGGGCCAGTTCCAAATGTATCGCCCTTGTCGTCAGGCAGGTAAACAAGGCGACCCACCGCTTCTCCTTGCGACGTCCAATCGTCACGAGCAGTGGTCCAAAATAATCTAGACCCGTATACTTAAATGGCCATCCATTGGCCTCCAGTCGGTCCTCCGGCAGGGGACCCATCATAGGTGGCGCTGGCTTCGCCCTTTGCAGTTTGCAAATACCACATCTAGAAATGACTCTCTGCAGCACACGTCGCAGATTCGTGATCCAGAACTTAGTGCGGACCTCGCTCATGGTGGCATCCACATTTTGATGCCTCATCTTCTCGTGGTATTGGTTGACGATCATCTCAGTTAGTGTATGCCGATGTGACAATATTATCGGCCGCCTCGCGCTATATGGCATGCACTGGGCAGCATCAACTCGGCCATATGCGCGCAACACACCCTCGTCATCCACATAAGGTGCCAGTTCTCTTATGTCGCTGTGCTTAGCGACTCCCTCTTTGTTGTATGCGGCCCGCATTTCATCAGGAAACGCCTCAGATTGTGCCCGCCGTATTAGCAAGCACTCCGCATCCTCACATTCTGTAGCTGTGAGGCCATATCTTTCAAGCTCCGTTCTCTGTCCACGACACCGTCGCGTGAACCTTAGGACCCAGGCAGTGGTCCTTACTAGTCGGCTATAGCTCGAGAATCTCTGAAACGAAATGAAGAAGGTGTTTGCAGCAACCAGGGCAAACTCACTTGCCATCTCTTCTTCATCCTCATCTCGTGCGCATTCAGTGCCCGGCGCAGGTTGCGGCCAACAGCTCTCAGGCTGCCGCAAAAATGTGGGCCCGCTAAGCCAGTGTGACCCCGGGCTGAGGTCGACAAGGCGTTGCGCCCTAGTTGCATCATCAGCTACGTTCTCAGCAGTTGGCACCCATCTCCATTGAGTGGCCTCCGTGGACTCCAAAATCTCCGCCACCCTGTTTCCGACAAACTGCTTGTATCGGCGGTGGGTACTGCTTATCCATCGCAGCACTGTTTTGGAGTCGCTCCAAAGTACGACATCACTAATGGCCACACTGTGCTCCTGTTTGACAGTGTCCATCAGCCTCGTACCCAGAACTGCTGCTTGTAGCTCCAGCCGTGGGATCGACATAGTTCTCATCGGGGCGCACTTCGTCTTAGCGCAGACAAAGCATACCCGCACGCCTTCGTCATAGGTGACCCTCCAGTAGGCCACGGCAGCGAATGCTGATTGACTTGCATCCACGAAGACGTGCAATTGTATAGCCCGCACGTGTCCTGAACCAAAGTAATGGCGTGGACACCGGAACTTTCCCACGTTAGTCATCTCTTGGCGCCACTTCTCAAAGGCGCCACCAATTTCATCCGGCAATGGTTCATCCCATTGTATTCCGCTTCGCCAAATCTCTCTCAGCAATAATTTGGCGGTAACCATAAAACAGCTCAAAAATCCCAATGGATCGAAGGTTGACATAACCAGGCTCAGAAATTCTCTTTTGGTGGGGATCCGTTCCCCTCCAAGTACACATCTGGGGACTCGATGATACTTCACATTGAACTTGAAGTCATCCGTGGCTGGCTGCCAGTACATGCCCAAAATCTTCTCTTCAGCATCACTCTATCCCACGCATTTGGCTGCCCCATGTTGGCCCAAGGCGTCAATCACATCGTGAGCTAGAAGTAAATTGGCACAACTCGAACCCAGCGTTAGCATGAATTTCTCTCACCCGTGTTGATACAGTAATAGCCTCCGACTCCGATGCGAAACTATCCACGTAGTCGTCCACATAGTGACACTCAGTAATGGCCTTAACCGCACGCGGATCTGTGTGTTTGTACTGCAGCGCATTGACAGTCTTCACATAATGCGCGGCGCTTGGTGAGCAGGCTGCTCCAAACGTCATAACTATCATTTCATACACATCAGGATCCCGTCGGTTGTCACCGTTTCGCCACAGAAATCGCTGGGCGCATCTATCCTGGGGCTGTATCAACACGCGGTGGAACATCTCCTTGATATCCCCGCAGACTCCAACGGCACCTTCCCGAAAGTGGAAGAGTACGGCTGGCAGTGGCTTGTAGTGCTGCGGACCTTTCTCCAGCACCGAATTTAAGGATATGTCACCGACCTTCGCTGCCGCGTCAAAAAACCAGCCGAATTTTCCCTGGCTTGTTTGGGTTTTCCGACTCCAAAATGCGGCAGATACCAAACTTTGTCGCTGTTAGTTAAGGCGACTTCATCATGCTCCAGACGTCGAGCGTATCCCTTGTTGATATAATCATCCATCAGTTTTTTATAGGCCAGCGCGAACGACACATCGCGCTCCATTTTCCGTTCAATATTGACAAGTCTTCTCAGTGCCATATCATAGCTTCGTGGCAACACAATGTTGTTGCTCTTCCATAGTAGTCCGGTCCGATATCGTTGCCCCAATCTCACCGTGGTTTCTTCGAGCATCTTCTGAGCCTGGCGTCGGCGCTGGCTGCGACCAGCGGAGCGGGCTTCACTCCAAAATTCTCGATCTCGAAGTAGTCATTCACCATCTTTTGTACAGCATCTTCCTGTGGCATTGCTAGTAGGCATGACATCGGTGTTGGCATATTTTTGACCCATTGCAGGCCCAAAGACCACCCATTCAAGCTCGGTGGCGGCTGCACGGTCCAAGTCGTCTCGATTGCATTGGCAATCCCAGGTGCGCATGATCCAGTCCAATGAGAAGCTTCGGCAATGCGTTGCTGTATGGCTTCATTGGTAGGCGCACGTCTCTATTGGTTGCTTGGACGTCTCTTCGACGCAGACTCTGCATCGGCAAACTCAAATTGTTAATAGCATATACATTTCGCAAGGCGTGTCGCTTGCCTTTTCCTGCTCCACTGATTTGCAGGCTTACCACATTTGTGGGCTCTCTGGTGCCTTCCACCAAACCATTGAATATTAAGTTGTCGACGCTCACCTTTCAGATCCAGGTCACGAAGTAGTTCTTCATCAATCATTGAGACGGACGAACCTTCGTCGAGGAGTGCGTACGTATCCACCCTCTTACTTGCCCCATACAATGTCACAGGCAATATCCGGAAGAGCAGACGTTCTCCATCCGCGTCGACACAGCTTAAATTTCTCTCTGGCGCCGTCTGAACATCCTCTCTTGGCGGTGTCCCTCTGGTGGCGCTCCGATATGAACCCGCGGGATGCGGCGTTCGTCTGTTGTCATCTCTACTTGAAGCGTCCGCTGGCTGCGGTCTTCCTCTAGAGGTACTCATATAATCGTGCAGTAGGTTGTGATGCCTCCTCTTGCATCCATTCACTCGGCATTCGTTGTCCACCTGGCAGGACCTAGCCGTGTGACCTCCGCGTAAGCATGTAAAACATAACCGATGCTCCTTCACATATCTCCACCTCCTTGGTGGGGAGCTCGGCCGAAAATCCTTGCAGTTCTGGACTGCATGTGGCCCGTCACATATTGGGCACCGTTTGGACCGAACCTCACATCGGTCTTCTTCTTTGCTGTCTGTGCTGGCATGAAACACACGACGCTTCTGTTCCTTACCCTCGACGTCTGAAACCGTACATACCACATTTGCAAAATCATTCAGCCATGCGCTGAAATGTACGACCGTCGGGTAAGGCCTTAGTATAGCAGCATATATGGCCCAATCCACTCTCCGGTTGAGTGGAAGCTTAGCGACCAGTTCCTCAATTAGGGTAGGGTTCCCCAAGTGCTGCTCTCCATTGTGAATTGTTTGTAGAAAGGCTGCCAGATTACTCACACGTGTGGCGAAAGGCACGATCATCGCCAGGTTGTGCTCTTGTATTGGTGACACCTCTCGTACACTCTGTAATTGGGTGCGTATTAGTAGCTCTGGGCGTCCATACCTGAAGTGTAATTGCTCGACTGCGGCGATCACATTTCTTGGGTGTATCAGCAACGACTTCACTGTTTCACGTGCCTCACCCTTCAAAGCTTTGAGAAGGCGTTGGTTGTTCTCTAAATCCGTGCAGCCGTATGCCGTAGTCGTCTGCTTAAACGCACAATGAAATATTGGCCAATCTTCAGGTTGACCTCCAAACTCAGGGAGATCCGGTAATTTGCGGGGCACATACGCATTGTTCACCGTTGGAGTCGTCGATTCTGTTTGCGCCATAGCAAACTCACTTGGGCTTGCATGTGGTGGCACACATCCAGGCACTGGCTGCGCTGTGCCCACTACACAGTATGGCGTTGAGTGACTTGAGGTTATGTTGTAGTTTTCCGCACCCAAAGATGGCGGCAGGTTCTCACTCACACTTGTTGATGACGCTCCGTACCCAAATAGCGGTAGACTTCCAGTCCAATATGGCGGCAAATTCCCGCTCACTTGCCGCGGTAAATTTCCAATCCAAGATGGCGTAGGTGTGCTAGCTGTCCTGCTCACTCCAGTATTGCTTGATACAACGGGATCAGTAGCCGTACTGGAATGCCCTTCATTTGCCTTTGCACTGCTCAACTCCCTCTCCAATGCGGCGATCTTCTGCATCAGATGCGCCACTTGGGAAGTTGTAGCGCTCTGGCCTTGTTGTCCAGCCACTGTGCTGGTCTGTATACTCACGCCTCCAGCCACTATGCTGGCTTGTGTACTCACGGCTCCAGCCGCTATGCTGGTGGTGATATCTGTAGGAGCGCATGCAGCGGCGACTTGTGGACATGCACCTCCAGCCAATGTGCTGGGAATCCTTTGCCGCTGCGAACTCGCAGACGCCGTCCTAGTCGTAGTAGTCGCTGTCACAATAGCGGCTTCTGTTGAGGTCGTCTGTTGCTCCTCCGGGTGCCGTGGGCTCCGTCTGGGTGAATGTCTCGTGCCCACCATGGTGCGATTCGACCCAGGAATTCCTTGACGCTGATGGCGTCCCAATATCAACTCTCTAACTGGGGTGGAAGCTCTTGGCCTGTGCTGTGTAGTCTACGAGTACACACACACTGCAACTCCAATATGTTGCACCACGTCAGATCTCCAGCGCAAGTTGATCTTGCAGACTCTCAAACATTGCCGAGAGCTGCGAATAAAAGGCACAGATGTCGTAACACCGGGAGTAGGAGTGCAATTTTAACCGTTTTAGAGTCCAAAGAAACAAATCCAGTGACAAGGCACGTTCATGTTAAAGTGGGCAGCTTAAAGTGAGGTTTTATTCTGTGCAAATACAATGAGGTTAGGCTTAACTCAATTACAGTCTTAATCTCTTACCGCAGTCTTTTTCCTAACTCCAGTTACTTGACAAAAGTGAGATTCATGCAAATCATTCTAGCTTATATACAAGAGCTTAGACAGTGTGACCCTTTTCAGTAAGGCAAAATCCATATTCAGCGGGAAATACTAACAGCCCGCGCAATTCTAATTTAAATATAACGATAACTTAATTCGTCCCGCGACAGCTGCCATACGAACTATCGGTTGAAAAGTGGGTAGTAGTGAGAAAAACTTTTTTGTTTTTAATGTAAACATCTCCCACTTCAGCTATTATAAATATTAAACGCTTTCACATAGATTTGGAAGTTTTTGTCAAAATCGGATGACTATATCTTATAGCTGCCATAGGAACTATCGGTCGAAAAGTAGGTTTTAATGAGAAACATTTTTTTGTTTTTAATGTTAACGTGTCTCACTTCAGCGATTATTAATATTATACGCTTTTATAAAGATTTGGAAGTTTTTGTCAATATCGGATGACTATATCTTATAGCTGCCATAGGAACTATCGGTCGAAAGGTGGGTTTTATTTAGAAAAATTGTTTGTTTTAATGCTGGCGTTCTTAAACTCTGATGTATTAAAACATTTGCAAGGGTATAAAAACTTCGGCAAAGTCGAAGTTAGCTCGGCCTTCTCCTTTTTTTGCAGAGATTTTAAGAAAAACCAACTTTGAACGGCTGCCACTCAAAAACTATTTTGTAAAAAGGCTCAAAATTTCGCCATAAAATAGCTATATATAATCGTTGCGTACCTTCGTTTTATCACTAAGCAAGAAATATATACAGCCGAGCGCTCTCGGGGTGCTAGACATTTCGTTCGGCTGCTATGGGGTTCCAGGCTCAGCCGTTTGGTTGATAGCACTTTTTCTGCTGTTTGACGCCTCTATATATTTCTTGCTTAGTGGTTTTATCCAGTTTCACAAACAAAAAATTGGGACTTTTGGCCAGAATTTCGGGCTGCTGGCCCAGTGTGCACTGAGTTGACAAAATCCATAATACAAATGCGATTTTATTTAGGCATTGTTATGATCCGACCTTCTTTCCCGGGTCCAACTATCGGTCGCCGGCTAGCTTACAGCTGACTCAGGGATGAGTACGACCTCGATAGCTGGACTGGTCGGCTAACAACAAAAAATTTTTAATTTTTCAGATGCCTGTCACGGCTCACACTTAAAACACAAAACACTTGGCAAAAATAGCTGGAATTATTTGCCAGAACATTACCCGCCCTACCATAGGTTGACTTACAAAAATCGGACAACCCCCTTTCTCCTCAGATACTAATCTTCAGGCTGCCATCTCACCCCCTTGAACAACTTTACACTAACATATTGTTTTCACTTTCAAACACATATATTATTTAACAATTCACTAACACCTAAAGACATATTTATACTATCTCCTAACCAGGGTTCCTCTGGGACGATTACAAGACAAATTATGTATAAATATATAAATGGGGAAAATAAATATGTATATAAATAGAGGGATTAAATTAGATAAATACTTAAAAGCTACTTCCTACTGTCATGCCGAATTTTTGCTTGGCTTTTAACGGGTGGTATAAAAACCTAGGGCCACCCAGAGGTGGTTGGCCAATTTCTCCTCAAAAATTGGATCCTCTGGGGGCCGCTGCCAAATTTATGGTTTAAGAACCCTCTCTTCTTGGATCGTATTACCGGAAAATACGCCTAAAACAAATAAATTAACACCTAGGCACTACACCATATTTATTCTCTTACCGAGATTGAATTCTTAAAATTAATTAACACAAAATTCTCTGCATACAAATATATAGCAAGACAATGGACAATGACTAGGCAATGAATTTTCAAAATGTCTCTTCCTTCTTCTTTCTCTGGGGCACAATTCGCCCAGGACGGCAACAATTTAAATTTTGGAGCCCTTCGGACCTATTGAACTAGCACGACTCAGCACACCACTCGTGCGCAGCCCTGGTTCCAATCTCTTTTATCGGCGGAGTGTTGATCGATAAATATTAAGATCAAAACAAACAAACACACATTTCGGGTATTGACTTAGAACCAGCACATAACAGCATTCTTGTATCCGTCGGTGAAAGTTTTCATTCGATTGACGATTATCGATTACAACATGCTGCAGTTACACACTGCAAAGTGACATGCTCAACAATCGGTTTATCATCCCCTAGTATAAAGTTGCACCTACACCGAGCAGATTGCATCCTCCGTAAGTTATAATTTAATAAATTTAATATATTTAATAATAAATATTATAATAAGTTCAAATAATTACCAGAGCTTAACTGCTGACTGATCAGAGTGCCCATGCACATTTTAGACGCAAGAAACAAATCGGAAATTGCTTCAAGAATTTTCACAGTGCTGGATACAGGCCTTTAACAATAAATAAAACACACGAACCCATTGTAATTCATTTCACATTTGCTTACAATACATAACAACAATCCTATTATCGCTTAAAATTTAACATTTAAAAATCTAAAGCAACTAAATCAACATAAATCCATCCTACCTTTTTGCTTTGTCTAATCGGCAGAACATTAATTAATTTTCTTATCCAAATAAATGCGTTCGAAAGTTTTTTCAGAGGATTCGCTGGCGAGGACTTATTTATTAATATTTATATTTAAATTTTTTCCAAAGATATTTTAAATGCTATACTATAAAGTATATATGAAATAAATAATCCAAAATTTATCACATCTCCGGAAAAATTTGAAAATATAAATTTTTTCGCCTTTAAAACCCACTTTTGGAGAACCAATAACATATATAAATGATATTAACTTTTTTTTAAATCAAAAAGCAAATCCGGGGATAATTTAAATTATTTAAGTGAATCTTTATTAAAAATTTTATTCAATAATTAATTGTGTTCCAATTTCTCATGTTTCTGTTTTTAAAATCAAGGTCGACTTACAAAGTGTGCTTGGCTCAATTTGAGCAAATCAGGAACATGAGATAGTGGTTCTAAGCATGATACAATAAGTATATACCTATTGTATCATGTTTCTAAGTCTCTTCGTTAAACTTGGAGCTGCAACTTCCTTGAGTTTGACTTTCTAGTACAGTATTAATATATGGAAAAGGCTTAACTATGCAAAATTGTGCTGAAGGATAAAATGTTGGATGAAAAGCTGAAGTTCCCAAAAGTGTTGAAATATTAGGAGGTCCCGTGGAAACGGGAGGAATATATATGTTATTATTACATAGAGCTTGTCGTTGGGCTATTTTAAGTCGTGACGTTAGCTGCTTCTTCCATTTGGTACGACGATTTTGAAACCAAGTCTTGATTTGAACTTCAGTCAGTGTCAAAGTTTTTGACAACTCCATCCGTTTGCTTACACTCAAATATTTATCCAGCTTAAACTCATTTTCAAGCCGATCTAGCTGCGTTGCACTGTAAGCCTGGCGTGGCTTTCGGTCGATGCCTTGTTTTCTGAATCGCTTTCCTTGAAGTTAAAAATTATTTGTTTTACAGTTCCATTTAAATTTGATGAACAGTTATTACCTTGAACAGATATTAGGTGATGTAAATAGGGAGGCATAACTGCTTTAGGTGGATGTTGGAAAATAGACGTTGAAGTTCCGTATTCAGATGTACCATAAGGGATGTCCAAACATCCACTGACACAAGCCATATTCTCAAAAAGTGTCACCCCTTTTTGAGTAGAAGAGTTATGGAAATTTGAGGATTCTGCTGTTCTATTTTCACCTGTAAAAAAGAATTAAGGGATAAAACACTGCATTAAGTAACAAGGCGGAAAATCTACAATCTATGATAATAGCTAGAGCAACCAAATTTTAAATGATTATAGTCTGCAAACAGCCTGTTAAAAATTTTTGACACGAGCCTGAACCTAAATTTTTAAGATATCGATTTAAAATTTTTAATCATTTTTATATCCGCATTATTTATAATCTCTAGAAAAGACAGGAATTAAATAACCAAATTGTTAGAATCTCATATTTCGTCAGCATGCGCTGTCAGCTGACTTAATGTTAAAATGTTAACATTAATATTATAATAAATTAATTCATCCCCTTTAGTAGTTGGCTTAGAGAGAAACTCTTTATGGGAAGTTAGACTGGGAACTAAACCCAGAAAAATTTTGTCTTTGCGACAGATTCTTTTAGGTTTCTTTCTATACCCGTTACTCGTAGAGTAAAATAGTATACTTAAGTCGTACACATGTATGTCACATATATATTCTTGATCAACATCAACAGCCGATACGATATAGCCCTGTCTGTCCGACCGTCTGTATGTTCACCTAGATCTCAGAGACTAGAAGAGCTAGAGCAATAAAATTTGACATGTAGACTTTTTTTGTCTGCACGCAGACAAAGTTTGTTTCAAATTATCCACGCCCACACCCCGCCCCATTAAAAAATGTTGAATAACTCCCTCCATTTTTAAGATATCGAGTTCAATTTTAAAACTTAAATTTGTACTCAATAAATCCCTGAACTTTTCTTCCAAGATCGGAAATAAAATAACCGAGTTAAGAAAATGTTGCATACTTTTCGGATGTTCCCCCAACTCAGCAACACAGGCATGCTATTAAACATTTCTTCTCATGAGTAACGGGTATATCGAAGTCGGTTAGAGCCGACTGTAAGTTACGCTCTCGTTATACCCTGTACCCATTGAAAATAGGTAAAAGGGGATCATGAAGTTGTGCAAATGTTGTAACAGGAGAAGGAAACATTTTCCACCTATGAAGTAAAGTATATTCTTGATCAGCATCAACAGCGGAGCCGATTTAGGGTTGTTCGTTTGTCCCCTGTCTTTTTTTTATTTTTTTTTTTTTTTTTTCTCCCTCTTTTTGTGAATAAAAGGACACAAAAGAGTATATAAAAAAAAAAAAAAAAATTTTTTTATGAAAATATTTGTATATCACACCCACCTAATTCTTTTTTTTTTTTTTTGGGGATATTAACCCCCCCCTTTATAAAAAAAAAAATAGAGATACCCCCAATTTGTAAAATATAATATCTTTGTGTTTTATATATTATGTCTTAGGTTTTATTTATATATATAGCGAACAAACACTTTGTTTTTTTTTTTTTTTTTTTTTTTAATTTCCTTTATTACTATACTATTTACAGTTCAATATTTTTTGTTGAAAGTGGAGCTCCATTTCTGCGGTAAGGCCGCTAAGCAATGCTTTGCAAAACCGTCAGCTCCGCTACTTAACGGATACCCTTCTCAAGCGCTCTAGTCTGCGCAGTTCCCTCATGATTTGCGACGAATATTTGCTTAAAAGCTCCCAGTTTCGGCCGCTTTCCAGCATTGTTGGTACCAAGTTCGTCACCGTAATGCGCTTCCCGAGTGACTCTTCCATCTGCTCCTTTTACCGTGCAAATCTGCCACAGGCGAAAAGCACGTGCTCCGCATCCTCCTCCATGTCCCCGCACCAGGTGCACTCTGCGCTTTGCTCATGGCCAAAACGGCGCAGGTAGCTGCGGAAGCAGCCGTGGCCGCTCAGGATTTGTGTCAGGTAAAAATTTACCTGACCATGCTTCCTGCCAACCCACCTACTCAGGTCTGGTATGAGTCTGTGTGTCCAGCGACCCTTTGGAGACTCGTCCCATCGATTTTGCCATGCCTCTAGGCTCTGCAACTTTGCAGATGTCCGGATCGCGTTCTTTGTCGCAGTAGGCAAGCTTTTGCCGTGAGTTTCCACATAGACTTTGGAACTTTCGGCTGCCAGCATTTCCAGAGGCGCCAGTCCAGCGATGACTAGCGCGGCATCATCCGAAACTGTTCGAAACGCGCAACAGATTCGAATGGCGCCCAGTCAGTGTGTTGCCTCTAATCCACGCCTGTAGCTTTTGATGAGCAGGGCATCCTTCCAGACAGGCGCTGCGTAAAGCATTGTCGACCTGGTAACACTCGTGAGTAGCATTCTTCGATTTTGCCTTGGGCCTCTGGTGTTGAGCATCAGCCTCGACTGTGCTCTGTTTGTAGTGGCTGCCCTTGTGTTAGCATTGTCCAAGTGCTCGCGAAAACTTAGTCTCGTATCCAGAATGACTCCCAAATACATAATCGCCCTCTTGAAGGCCACAGTAGTGTTACCGACAGTGATGTATGCTGTCTCCACTTTTTTTCGGCTACTTATCAGCACTGCTTCGGTCTTATGAGGTGCCAGCTCTAGCCCCATTGATATGAGCCATTCCACCATCTGCCCTATTGCCTGGTTGCATAGCAACTCTGCCTGTGCTAACTCCTTAGCAACCACCACAACCGCCACGTCATCTGAAAATCCTACGACTTGGACTCCTGGGGGGAGAGCTATTCGTAGGACACCATCATACATGGCATTCCATAATAGTGGGCCAAGTACAGAGCCTTGCGGGACTCCTCCAGTTACTTGGTACGACTCCGTCCCAGCAGTAGTGTCGTATTTTAACACCCTATGGCTAAGGTAGCTTCTGACTATATTGAGCAGGTAAGTTGGGACTCCAAAGCTTATTAGCGCGCCAAGAATACAGCTCCACTTTGCTGTGTTGATGTCATTTCGTATATCTAGTGTGGCCACTAAACAGTACTCCTTGCCTCCGTCCTTCCACCTCGTTCCCCCTATCGCCTTCGACGCTGTATCCACGACCAAGTGGATGGCATCGATGGTGGACCTTGCCTTCCGTAACCCGAATTGGCGATGTGATAGGTCGCCGGCTGCAGCAATTGCCCGTTCCAGGCGTGTGGCAACTATTTTCTCTAGCAGCTTTCCGGCCGAGTCGATAAGACAGATTGGCCTATAGGAGCCTGCCTGACCTGGTGGTTTCCCTGGTTTCGGGAGAAGGACCAGCTTCTGGGTTTTCCATTTCTGTGGGAATATACCTTCTCGAAGACATTGGCTATATAGTGCTGCGAATACATCGGGCTGGAGGGTCAGGGCAAGTCGGGATGCTCTATTCGGAATTGAGTCCGGGCCTGGGGCCTTGCTTACTTGTATGTTTCGTGCGGCAAGTATGATCTCCTCTACTGACACCTCTTCGATGGTCGCGTTAGGCGAGAGCTCCGTTGCTGCTGATATTTCGTCGCTCCTGTGTGGGAACAGCTCCTCGACAATTCGCTTGACGAGTGTAGGGTCACTCGGCTGTGGTATTGGCTGCGCTTTTAGCTTCTTGACGACAATTTTATACGCACTTCCTGCAGCGTGTACGTTAAACTCTAAAAGTGTTAGTGCTGACAACCAATTAGTGCTGACACTTTTTTAGCTGGAGACTTCAATTGTGATTTTTGCCGTTTTACAGCCGGAACCCCGCTTTAGTTCGAGTGCTTACCGTTTCGCTCTGTTTTTCGTTACACCCAAAACGGAAGCAAAGGCAGATGATGGGGATTTGTGTAAAGTGGGTGTCTGGAGGTTCAAATGGCTAAAACCAGAAATAAAGCTTTAGTCAAAAATATTATTATTTGATGCGGGTTCTACAAATAAACCTGCATCACTCCAAAGCAGCAACCGCTGAACTTTTACTTCGCCTAACCTCAGGCGAAGTAGAGATTGTTTTTGTTCAAGAGCCATGGATTTCTGGTGACAGAATCAATGGCTTACGGACACCCAAATACAACCTTTACCATACCAAGGGTAAGGGAAAAATTCGTACTTGTATTTTAACCAAAATACATTTTAAAACACTATTTCTTCCTCAATTTAGTGATGGTGACATCACTACAGTCAGCCTTGAACTGGGGAGTTCCACAATCAGGCTGGCCTCCTTTTATCTGGCTCACGACACTGAGAGCCCTCCACCACCAAAAATATTCCGGGACCTAACTGGAAATAGGAGTTACACACATACAAGCCTTATTTTAGGTGGCGATGCCAACGCACACCACACCCAATGGGGCAGCTCAGATATAAATGAGCGCGGTGAGTCACTGTACAACTACCTATTACAGACAGACTTGCATGTTGCCAACAAAGGGAATGACCCCACCTTTGTTATAAAAAATAGAAGAGAGGTTTTAGATATAACCCTCATCTCCGAAGACCTCTGTGACCAATTGATATCATGGAAGGTGCTCCCAGAGCACTCCTTCTCTGATCATCGATACATAGAGGTCGTACTAACAAATAAGTGTCCCTCACCCAAAAGGATACAGAACCCAAAAAGACCAATTGGGAAGTACACAACAAACTTCTCTCTAAAAAGCTTGGACCATCCCCACCATACACACCAAGTACGGGGAAACAGATAGATGAACTTGTCGATACGCTTACCCTCGCGTATACGGACTCGTTCAATAGGGCCTGCCCCCTAGAAAAATAAAATCCACCTTTAAACCACCTTGGTGGTCTGCTGAGCTAGATAAGCTCCGAAAGGAATGTCGACATACATTTAACGTAGCCAAATATAATGACCAAACAACCGCTTGGGAGTTATATAAACAAAAGTTACGTACTTATAAGAAAGCTACCAGGAGGGCGAAACGCACCTCCTGGACCCATTACTGTAGTAATATTGAATCTACTTCTGATGCATCACGGCTCAGAAAGATTCTGGCTAGCTCACCAACCTCGCCAGGACTCTTACAAAAAACAGACGGAACCTGGACCGACTCGAGCGAAGAATCTCTAAATCTTCTGCTAAGCACTCACTTCCCTGAATGCTCCCTTAACTTAATACCTCAGGTTAGGCCAACCGACCTTTCTATGCAATACGACAAAACCATTGTCACGGAGACCAGAATTAAAAGAATTAAATCTCTCTCGAGAGACTTATAGATGCACACCTGAGGCAAACTATTAGTCCTGCTCATCTAACACACACCCAACATGCATACAGCAAGGGTAGGTCTACAGAAGCCGCCCTGCACTCCCTGGTCTCAAGGATTCAAAGATCCCTTGAAGTAAGGGACTTTTCTTTAGTAGCATTTCTCGACATAGAGGGTGCCTTCAATAACGTCCAACCTAACGCCATCTCCTCTGCCTTGACATATGTGGGAGCAGATGTACCGCTGGTGGGATTAATCGAACAATTGCTAACCAGCAGAACGGTATACTCCCAACTTGGCGGTGCAACTGCTCGCAGATATGTAAGCAGAGGCACTCCGCAAGGAGGTGTTCTCTCTCCGCTTCTGTGGGTTGTAACAGTTAACCAACTGCTGCGGCTAATGGAGGCGGAGGGACACGTGGTGGTGGCTTACGCGGATGATATTGCCATCTTCAAATGTGGAATGTTTCCTCAAACGCTGTGTGACCTCATGCAGACCGCTTTGACAACACTTGCTCAGTGGACAAAATCTTGTGGCTTGGGCGTTAACCCGGCTAAGACGGAACTAGTACTTTTCACCCGAAAGTACAAAATTCCTGATCTTATCCCGACTAAAATCAACGGAGTAAGCCTCGTATTTGGTGACAATGCCAAATACTTGGGTGTCATTCTGGACAAGAACTGCTCTGGAATGACAACATAAATGAACGTATAAAAAAGGCAACCATTGCTCTTTTTTCTTGTAAAAAGGCCATTGGCCGTAGATGGGGTTTTTCCCCATCCATTGTACATTGGCTTTACACAGCCGTAATATGCCCCATACTTCTCTACGGAGCTCTAGTATGGTGGCCAGCACTCGGGAAACAATCAGCCCTGAAAAATCTGCACAAAGTACAAAGAAGTGCGGAAATTTGTATTAGCGGCGCTCTTCGAACGACACCAGCGGAAGCGCTAAATACTATTCTTCACCTTCTACCACTAGACCTCGTAGCTAAGCTACGATACTCGAAGACCAATCGGGTATACCATTAAGTACAGACTACTGTATACCACAAACGACGTTTGACAAACTTTACGACGTCTATATCCCAAGCCGAAACAATTGGGACAACCTGCCCCACAGCAGAGCTAACGCCATTAACATCTACACTGATGGTTCTAAGCTCGACGAAAAAGTAGGAGGGGGAGTTTTCTCTCCCAACCTAGATTTGGACTTATCGTTCCGCCTTCCTGACCACTGTAGTGTGTACCAAGCAGAGGTGGTAGCCATCCAGGAAGCTGCCACCTACCTTAGCACACTCACGGTCAAGGAAGGAAATGTAGTTATTTACTCTGACAGTCAAGCCGCCCTCAAAGCACTTGACTCTCATACAAACAATGCTAAAACAATTACTAAATGTCGATTATCTCTCAACGAGATCGCACGACACTTTAGTATACACCTTATATGGGTACCTGGACACCGCAACATAGAAGGTAACGAGTCTGCGGACAAACTGGCCAGAATAGGAACCACCATCGAGCTCCTTTCAGAGAGGAGTACGATAGGTATGCCCATGGCTACATTTAAGCTCCTCATAAAAGATGACACACTGAGTCTCGCTACGAATCGGTGGAAAAACCTTTCCTCCTGTGCAGTAGCGAGGATTACGTGGCCAACATTCGACCAAAAACGTACTAACACACTTTTACGTCACAGAAGGGAACACATATCACTTCTGGTGGGGACCCTCACAGGTCACTGTCTTATTGGCAGACACGCAGCACGCCTAGGCGTCATTTACCATGACTTTTGCAGAAGTTGCGGACACGAAGAAGAGGAGGAATCGGTACAACACCTTTTGTGCCATTGCCCCGCCTTGAGTAGAAGGAGGCTCAGGACACTTAGTCAACCTTTGCTACTCAATCTCTCGGAGACATCCGGGCTAGAGATCCCAGCTCTACTCAAATTTATTCTGTCCACACAATGGTTCAGTAACGTGGACCCACCTCAGTATTAAAAAGGGTTAACAGGGAATAAATATGGCATCGCAATGGGCCCAAAGTGGCCTAAGTGGGAGAGCGACTTGTCGCTCTCACCCATTGCAACCTAACCTAACCTCCTGCAGCGTGTTCTGCGTGTTCTGCAGAGTCGCACAGCTCTAAGAAGCAGTTCCGCTTACTCTCCTTAATAGCGGCCTTGAGTGCTCGTCTGCAGCTGCGGAATGTTACTTGCCGTTCGTAAAACTCTCCACTTCCCCGTGCGCGTTGGTACTGTCTTCTTGCTTGGTTGCAGGCGCGCCTGGCCTCTGTTTTTTGGTCATTCCACCAATACACAGCTTATCCTCCAGCTAGCAGTAGGAACAAGGCTACTGCTGACGAATGTGAGGTCCACCACGGATCCAATTCCTGTTCTACTAAAGGTGTGCTGAGTGCCTTGGTTCAGCAACCCAATTTCTAGGTTCGTGAAAGCCTCTAACAGAATCCTGCCTCTCGCGTTGGTGAACGAGCTTCCCCAGTCCTCCGCCCACGAGTTGAAATCTCCGGCGATGATCATTGGGCTCCAACCCCTTGCGTCGGATACTAGCGCGTCAAGGGTGGCACAGAAGTCCGACATGCTTAGGCTGGGGGCAAGGTACACACTATATATCCTCATATCTCCGAATTTTGCCCGGACGAAGCCATCTTCTGCTCGCACATTGGAGAACTGTGCTGCCACTACCCCACAAAGCCAAATAGCTGCTTTTCCTGTCTTAGCCCATTTACTTCTGTCTCCAACTCTGCAGGGTTCGCTTAATAGCGCAAGATCTGCGGCCCGATTCAGATTAAGCTGGATCAATTGCATGATGAGGCTTGCTTTGCTCCACGCTTCTGACAGACATAGGGCACCTTCGGCTACCCGCCTGGTGGTTCAATGACTGTTTCCCTTTGCTACTGCAGATGAAGCATCTCGGTTCATTAGTGCAGGTTGCTATTTTGTGGCCACTTGCACCGCACTTTATGCAGCAGTTCGTGCGATCAACAGAGTTTCGGCATCTGCTTGCGATATGACCAGACTCGAGGCATCTATAACATCTCTTGACGCCTTCGTTTTGCTTAATGCGGCAACGCATCCATCCTATTCGCACTTTGCCCATTTCCAGAACCTGTTTTGCATAGCTACTCGAGACAAGGACTACTGCCTTCTGCGTTTCCGCATATGAAATGCGCATACTCTTAACTTTGCAGGCTTCCAGAGGGATACCTGCCTGAGCCGCTAATGCTTCAGCTAATTCGTCCTGGGTAGTCAAAGGATCAAGGTCGCTTATATCCAATCTGGTCTCCGGAGTAAGAGCGCGAATTCCGGCGCTTCCACCTAAAACCTGTTCCATTTCCGCTCTCAATTGCTCCGTACATTCTAGACCGGAGCCATTCAGTTCCAGTAGCAAGTCTCCGTTGGCTGTGCGACGAACCTTATTTACTCTCTCGCTTACGCTCTTGAGCTGGTCATCCTGCCTTCGCGTGACCATATTAAGTACGTCCCTGTATGACAATCCTTCCTTACCAGAAACGACCAGAGCGTCTGCTCGTGGCCTCTGAGGAGGATTTTTCGATATCATCTTAGGCTTCCGCTTTTTACGTTTTTCTTGTACTTTATGCCACTGGTCAGATGGGACACTGCCGTTAGTGCCGCCAGTTGCTGCAGGACAATTTTTCATACTAGCGGTGTGGGGAGGCTTATTCACCGTTGGCAATGGAGAGTTCGTCTTACCCACCTGCCTAGTCTGTGCCGATATCGCTGCCTTAGTTGTAGTGGGTGGGTCTACAACTTTCCGAATATGTGGCGACGTCTGAGATGCACTCTCAGCATATGAGGTGATTTTAATTGGGTCCACTGCGTCAACAATCCGTTCGGTAGGAGATGGCGATGTCTGCTCAGACTGGTCTGTTTTGCAAGACGACCCTTCCCTATCACCCCTTTTTGCGCTTGCGTTTGGATCGTTGTCCGGGAGCAGATCACATCGTGCGCAATATTGGGGCTCCGCTGCTGTTGCCTCTAATATTGCCGATACGCTCATTTGGAGGGAGCCCGCCCGGATCCGGCGAACACACCCATGAGGACTTTCTTCATCTCTATGCCTCTTGGGAGTGTCCGAATTGTTGCACGCAACTGCTGCCTGGTTGCTGAACGGTGCCAGTCCTGACCCTCCAGGTGGAGTTCTTGCCAGTTTGGCACTTTTGCCAAAAGCTTCTTTGCCGTTGGCTAGTTGGGTCACACCCTCTGAGTTGGCCACAGTCGAGTTGTGTATGAGCCCTTGCTCCAGCGGCGAACTTGGCAACGCATGGCGTCGCTCAAGTGGCGCTGGGCTAAGCTCCTGATCCAGTGTGCTATACTGTCTGAGGCACTTAGGAGTCCTGCGGTGGCCAAAAGTTTCCCTCTGGCTTTTAACCGATGGGAGCTATACCGCTCCAAACCGGTCACCAGAGTCCTGTTAATATGTGCGCCGCCGCAGCGGAAGGGTTGGTTGTTAGTCAGATCCGCGACCTTTGCACTTTTTGTCTCCTAAGTGCCTTTGACTTAGAGCCGTAAATTTTAATTATTTAAAATTAGTTAAAGTGAACAAATTTCAATTAAAAATGTTTCGCCTACAAGTATGCAATACTTTTCGGTTTAGCCCGATGCTGTTAGCGCACTGCTAGGGCACTGGGGCTGTTAACGCACTGTTAGGGCACTGGGGCTGTAAAAGCACTGTTAGGGCACTGGTAAGAATTGGCGCTTACTAGCACTACGATCAGCTGATCGTGTAGTTAGCGATGCCGGGTATAGATGTAATTGGGAGAAAGTCTTTGTTTTTGTGGCACCCACACACACGGAAGTAGGCGGGAAACACTAGCAAGCTGTTACGTAAACAGTAGAGACAAGTTGTCTCTGTTGTCTCAGACAACAGTAAAGGTAGTAGATTTATTTTCAAATTTTTTTCTTGGCATAAGCTGTTGCTTTCTTAAATAATATTACTAATAGTTAGCATAGGGAGTAAGAAGCTCAAATTATTGTGTCGGTCACTAAGTACATTCGTTTGATGACAACAGCTGATCTTATTGCATTTTTTCGCAGCAAACTTCACACTTAACTGCTATACCGTTATATACATATTTGAATATCTGATATAGTAAGGCATTTTTGTAAAAATTTTTGTTTAATTATTATTATTAATTATATAGTTATTATAATACAGGCCTGTTCTCACGTTTCTACGTTGAACTCTGTGTTAATAAGGTTATATGAAAAATAACACTCAAATATACTGTTACTAGCTCCGATAGCTCAAGGCCAAGTGGATTAAATTCGTAGAAAAAGGAAACCTTGATCTAGTAACCACATATTTCCTTTACAATTTCCATTTAAATTTGTAAGACGAAAATGGGCAAGGCCTATTGAAGCCAAAGTGGATAAAATAAAGTCGTTGGACAATGCGAATCGTTGAGTAACAACTCGGGAGATTGCATGAGACGTCTAGGATTCATTTTGAAGCTTGTAATATAGGTTCCTCATGTTCTTACAGAATGAAATTTGAGACCTCATACAAGTTTGATGACCCGCCATATGCTTTTGCTGCTGAACGGGATGTGCTACCAAAAATATATATAGAATAACTTAAATTTATATAAATCTAAGGAATGGTATACAAAAAAAATTAAAAATAAAAAGTTTAGTTACTCGGCGACTTGGTTAAAAGAACCGTCTGTCGCTCACCGCCTCGCACCCTCTACACGTAGCTTAATACACCTGGCTTCCCGGGTCTTCCCCAGATACCAGATCGTTCAGCCATGCGCTTTGGGTTTGCGATTTAGTGCTAGCAGGATTTACAAATGTTATTAATAACTAATACTAAAAAACTAAAAACAAAATTTCCTTTTTAAAATAATCCCTTTATGATTCTCCCAGGTCGTAGTGCAGTTGCCTATAGATCAAACGCTCTGAGCTTCTCCGGGATTCTTCAACAAACTTCATCCTATATGCTGCATCCATTTTAACCGTAATATTCCTAGCCCAAGTTTTCCATGTTGCGTTATCTTCAAAATTCAATCGAACTCCGTGATCCGTGGCTAGACTGTCCCACTCTCTAAAACATTGTAGTCGCTCTTTTAAAAGGTAAAAGGTAAGGTAAAAAGGTAAAATTGGCTATACAGCCCCTCAAAGGGGCCAAGCCAAGCTTCTCACAATCTCTTGGCGTGTGTGCTTTAAATTTGTTCGCACAAAAGAAATCCGAATCCGAACGGCAAAGTTTTGAGAATTTGCTTTTTCATGGCTAGTTACTTCACAGCTGGCGCCACTAGCTGGTGAAGGTGACCGTATGTGTAAAAGCTAATTTCTAAAGAAAGAAAAAACTTTTTTTATTTGATGTTCCAAAGCGGGATCGAACCCACGACCTCCCGCCCAGCAGTCCAGCACACTAACCGCTGGGCCACACGCGGCCACAAAAAAGGTGCTCTGCCAAAATCCTAGGTACCCTTTTTTCCTCCATGGATAAAGCTTTTTGCATGTAGTTAAAATGCAGGTTAACTGTATATAAATGAAGAAGCGATAACCCGGTCTCCAGATATAGCATCCTGTTCATTGTGTATTGAGGTAGACGAAAAAGTTTCTTAAGAAAGTACCTTTGAAGACTTTCCACTTCCTCGTATCGTCGTATCCCCCATACTTGTGTGCCATAACACATTATTGCCCGCACTGCGGCATTAAACAGCTTGTACTTAGTGCTGGTAGGATCCTCTTTTTTGCCAAGTATCGTTCTCCAAGTACTGTTTATCGCTACTTTAGCATCTTTTAGTTTTTCTCCGAGGTGAAAGTTGAATTCGGCATTGTGATAGATCCAGACTCCTAGGTATTTATATGATTTCACCACCTCCAAATCAATGTCTCCCATTTGCCATTTTTCCGCAGACGCAAGCCTTCTCCAATATTTCTTAAAAATAAGCATCTTTGATTTTTCGCAGTTGACTTTAAGGCCCCACTCCTTGCAGTACTGGCCGTCTGTGGCCCAGTGGTTAGTGTGCTGGACTGCTGGGCGGGAGGTCGTGGGTTCGATCCGCCTCTGAACATCTAATAATAAAAGTTTTTTTCTTTCTTTAGAAACTAGCTTTTACACATACGGTCACCTTCACCAGCTTAGTGGCGCCAGCTGTGAAGTAACTAGCCATGAAAAAGCAATTTCTCAAACTTTGCCGTTCGGATCCGGCGTTAAACTGTAGGTCCCTTTCTCTTGTGCGAAAAATTTAAAGCACACACGCCAAGAGATTGAGAGAAGCTTGGCTTGGCCCCGTTGAGGAGCTGTATAGCCAGTTTTACCTTTTTACCTTGCAGTACTCACCCAAAGCGTTGATATTGTCTTGCATATCTTTGGGAGTTTCGGCGAAGACCACTATATCATCTGCATATAACAAGGCTTTTATTTCCAGGCCGTTTATTTCGAGTCCTTTCGGAAGGTAGTCCACTATATCGTTTAGAAATATTGAAAATAGAACAGGGCTCAGCAAGCATCCTTGCTTGACTCCAGACTCAGTAGGAAACCATTCGGATAGCTTTGCTCCATTCCATACTGCTGCTTCATTGCTTTCATACAGACGTTGCAAGGTTTGAATAAATTTGGAGGATATGTCGATATTGCTCAGTTTATACATTAGAGTTCTTCTATCAATCGAATCAAAGGCTGCCTTAAAATCCACGAAGAAGGCATAGAGTTTTTTGTCGTTGTGTAAATAGGTATTCAGACAGAAGATATTATCTACTGTGGAGTATCCTTTTCGAAACCCCGACTGAAACTCAGTTAACACATCGACAGTATTAAGCCATTTACTTAGACGTTCAAGGAGAACTGAAGAGAAGACTTTAGCTAACGCGTTCTGAAAAGTAATTCCCCTGTAATTGCTTGTTACTTGTGGATTGCCTTTCTTGAAAATTGGGAATATTATGGCCTTCTGAAAACTGTTGGGGGCTTTTCCGGTTTGCAATATATCGTTGTAAGTTTTGGCCAATTTTTCCAAAAACGCTGGTGACGCAAATTTTATGAACTCAGCCGGAATACGATCCGGGCCAGGAGCTTTGTTGTCTTTTAGTTTCACGACAATGCCAGAAACTTCATGGGCTGTTATTGTTCCATCTAGTGTTTCATTTGCAAGGTACGGTAGTGCATACTCCAATGGTTGCTTCGAGCTTAATTTAAGAAGACTACCAAAATAGCTTGCCAACTGCGCTGCGTTCACTTTTATGCCTTTTAAAAAAGAGATTCCATTTAATCTTCTAATGGTGCTCCAGTACGATTTGCTGTCACAAATATCTTCTAGAGCTGCGGCTAGCTTTTTGTAAAACTGATTTTTGGCTTCTTGACAAATGTACTTGTATGAGTTGTTTGCTTGCTGATACCGAATCATTGATTCTTCCGAGATTTCACTCTTGGCGATTCTAAGCAGTTTAAACGATTTGTCTCGCGCTAATTGACATTTTTTGTTGTACCACTCCTGTTTGAACGATGTTCCAACACTTCTACTCTGGGTTATTGCTGAGTTTGTGATACAGTTTGTGAGACCACTTATTTCTTCAAAATTGGAGTTCGCTAGGTTGCATGGTAGAGAGACGATGATGCTGTCTAAATTTCTTCTGTACGTATCCGCATGTTTATATGACCATCTTAGCTTTGGAAGTAGTGTGAGTTGTTCAGTGCAAGTTGGTTGGTCGATGCAGAGAGACGCTTCAAGGGGCATATGATCCGAGAAAATCATTTCGTTTATTTTAAGATCTTCTAGCATCTCTAACCACGAGCCTCTCACCAAACAATAGTCTATCGTGGATCGAGCAGTACCTCTTATAAAAGTGTGCGCTCCTATTGCATCGCTAGTAGATCTTCCATTTGCCAAAGTGAAGCCAAAATATTCCTACCAAGTCAATAAACTTGCGGCCATTAGAGTCTAGGACTTTATTTCTCGTTTCCCTTCTTTCCGATAACTTGTTTGGCACCAACTGAGGGTTAAATCCACATATTTGCGTTTCACCGATCCTCGCATTACAGTCACCAATAATCATCAGGTTATCCTTGCATTCCGAATTAATTAGAACGTCACACAATTTGGATATATCTACATCCCATTTATTGCAGTTAATGTAAACGGGTAGAACATAGTAGTCCGTTGAGCGTGCGCTGATCTTAAAGAGCGTGATTTCTTCAATTTCAATAAATCGGACAGTATTATTTTCCACCAAATTCTTGTCTATTCCATAGAGCATACCACCACTTGCCCTCCCTTTTGTGTGATTTCTACTTGCGGCTCTCCATTTGAGTACGTGGTTCTTAAGTTTTGACTCCACGTGGGCTGACTCGCTCTCCAGAAAAGTTTCTGACAATGCAAACATTTGAAAGGACGATATGTAATTTTCGAACTCGCTAAAGATGAGTTTGCTTTTAAGGCCTGCTACGTTATAAGACAAAATACAAATTCGCTCTGTTTTAGGAGAGTTATCAGCTGATGGGAAAGTGATACCTTGTTGCGGAGGGTCGATTAAAGCTAGATTAAATTGAGAAATATTTTTTTGTTGCTTATATTCTAGATTTATTTTTCTATATGTTCTTAGTTTTTTGATGTCGTTTTTTCCTTCAATTTTTCAAAGGACGTGTAGGAAACATTAATTTTTTCGCCGTACAGCTCTTTCAGTTTGACTTCTGCTGGCTTTCCTTGACACATTAGGACTCTATTAAAGTTTAAAGCCATCCAGATCCCTGCAACGTTTATATTGTCGTTTTGCACAATGATTTTTCTGGTAGTATCGATAGACTTAAGATAATTCCTTAGTTCAAGAAGGGCCGCTTTATTTTCTTGTCTGACTATAGTCAGGTCTTTTTCAATATAAATACGAGTACCGCGCAGCTTTAAGGTTGCTAACAGCTCGCCTATAATTTTCACCCGAGTTCATACCCCTAATCACAATGTTTTTTATACACTTGAAAAGTGTATTATAATTTTGCCCAGAAGTTTGCAACGCATAGAAGGAATCATCTCCGACCACATAAAGTATATATATTCTTGATCAGCATGACAAGCTGAGTCGATAAAGCTTTGTCCGTCCGTCTGTCCGTCCGTCCGTCCGTCTGTCCGTCTGTCTGTTTCTACGCGAACTAGTCCCTCAGTTTTGGAGCTATCGAGCTGAAACTTTGCACAGAGTTTTCTTTTTACTGCACGCTGCTAATATGTCGGAACCAACCGGATCGGATGACTACTTCTTGTAGCTGCCATACAAATGTTCGTTCAAAAAGTAGGTTTTAGTAAGAAAAACTGTTTTGTTCTCAATATTACTGCTCTCAAACACGGTCATTGGTAATATGTAATGTTTTTAAGCTGATCTGCGAAGTTTGGTCGAAGTCGCTAACCGTTGAGCCAAACTATTTCAAGTGTATCAAAACTTCGGTAAACAATTTTTTTTCTGCCTGCTCAAGCAAGTTGTTTATAATTTTCTTGTCGGACTCTATGTCCGTTCCCAGGGTAGAGACTTCCTGTCTCAACTGCTCGTTTTCGTCTCCCAGTTGCTTTATTTGTGGCTCCATAGCAACCATTTCCTGTCTGATTCCTTCGGTGATGCTTTCGACGTCCGATTTTGTAGGAAGATCTTTCAATTTGTCATCGAGAAGGTTTGACATTATACGTGTTAAGTCATAAATCGACATTCCTCCAACTGGTACATCAGGTGACGTTTTATCCAGCTTCCGTTTTTGCATTGCTTGGGGGATTGGTGAGAACATTTGTTCATTTTCGTGGCCAGGCTTAAGTGCAGTATATTCAGCATTGTTGGGTTTCAAAGGCATTTTTGGTGGAGGAGTGTGTTTCATACTTAGGTCTCTCAAAATATAATTATTTAAACCCAATTTAGCAGCCTAAAAGTATGCACCACAACTTAACAGTAGGGATGGAAACGTGAACTAAAGGGGGCGCTTTTGTGCCAAAATATAAAAAGCTTAGTTTTCGAAGTTGTGTAAGAGCCCACTATTTGCGCTGACTTATGTGTGGGTGTTTTTTTACTCCGCTTCCTTACTTATTTTCGTTTTGTTTTGCCTTGCTGAGACTCCTGTGGCCGTAATTAAAAGATGTTGTGCCGTGGTTGAGATTCCTTCAGTCCTCGATCGCGCCCGAATAAATCCAATGCTTGTATTCCACTTGTGACTCACCAGGCTTACGCAGCGCCTTCAAGCTTTACGTTTCAAATTTTTAAACACGGGAGCTTCGACTTTGCTGGTCTTGCTCTCACTAGGGTTACTCACATTCCACTACCACTACCATTGTGCTACCATACCCACCATACTGTCCACACTTGGCATCTTCGGACTTTTACTTCTTCCGGTCTCTGCAAAATTTTTTGCAATGTTCAATTTTCTAATGTTGACAGTCTGCCTCCTTTTCGGAACACCATGATCTCCGACTTCGTTTTATTCACTTCCATGCCCCACAGTGTGCAGTATAGCTCCAGTTTTCCAATCACATCCAATCTTGGAGTAAGCCCGGCATGAGCTTGAAAATTCAATCTCGACTTCCAGGATATTCTGTACAATTCAATTCAAGGATTGAACCATGCCTTTAGAGCTTGAATCATTCCAAATGTGCTTACTTCAATCCCTTTCGAGATCACATGTCCATAAATTGGAGAGCGAGAGCAAAGAAATATAAGCAGCCTTTTAGACAAGCAGCAAAAACCGATGGGGTTGGTGGTGTGCGATGGAAAAAAGGTGCTCGGTCAAAAGCAGCCTTGAAGTCCACAAAGTAAGCATAAACTTTTTTTTCCACCTCGAAATTGATTGGTACAATGGAGGGATTGAAAATGTTGTCAACCTTGAATATCCGCGTCGACAACCAGCTTGGAATTCGTAAAGTTTATTGTGCTTCTAGCCTCATTGTTAGCTTAATCGTCAGTATACTCATTAGAAGCTTCCTGTACAATTCAAAAAAGAGATGCCACGGTAGTTCGTTGGATTATTTATATCCCCCTTTTTATGAATTGGGAAAATTATACTGTTAATGAAATTTTTCTCAAGACTGTTGCCATTAAGTTCTCAATTATACATAATCACCAACTCCTCTAGCATCTCGATGGGGGCATTTAAAAAAAAACTCGTAGGTGACTCTGTCCTCTCCTGGAGCTTTGTTGGGCTGGGCTTTGGCAAGTGCTATTTTGAGTTCCTCCATTGTAATTGTTATATCTAGGCCTGGATGCTCAACATATAATATGTCGGTGCTAGTGAATGGCGCTGGTATCCGCTCCACTTGTAAAGTGACCTCATCCAAAAATTGCTGCTCGCACCCAATAAGCGATATGGGGTCACCAATTGCACAATTTTCCAGCAAGTCCTTAATCTCTTCGAGATCTGATGC
This sequence comes from Lordiphosa stackelbergi, assembly GCA_018904235.1. NCBI lineage: Eukaryota > Metazoa > Arthropoda > Insecta > Diptera > Drosophilidae > Lordiphosa > Lordiphosa stackelbergi. The sequence goes on from JAEIFU010000554.1 coordinate 36,317, forward strand.
CCAAGTCGCCGCTCTGAGGTATAATAGGATTATGGTGTATAAGCTGTGTGGAGTTTGGATCTTTAAATGCTGAATTCCTGCCTGTGTGCTATATTTTTCTCTGCCAGCTTCCGGCTTACGCCCTTAACTGTACCGCGAATTGAGCGACCGTAATGACTACATATGATTGCCGGTTGCCAGAATGTAATAAAGGCTTTAAAGATTGAGTTATAGTTGCTTATCTGCGCTGCTTCCACATGGGTTTTCGTTAAGGCATAAGCGTCGCTTTGCACAGTCTAGGTAAAAAAGCTTTAATGTAAAATCTTATTGGACCATGAATATTATATCCTACAACTTGTAAGATCTGGTGATTACTAGGGTACGGTAAGGCGACGTCTACAACTTTGGGGGGGCTATTATTGCCTAATTTTTTAGGCTGCTATTTTCAAGAAGAGATTTAATATCTAGCTGTATGCCATCCATTTTCTTGTCATAAATTTCTGCCAATACAGCTGCTGCCTATCGGTCTCAATTTGCGAGCTCATAGTTGGAGTTACATTTTAACCACTTTGTTGCGATACGAGTGCTATCATTTCTGACCGCAATTCTGTGTGTGTCATCTCTGGCCAGTATTTGCTTCTTAAGATTAAGAAGTGCTCGTTTTTGTATCTGCATGTCATCGCTGAGGTCCTTTTCAACATATATAGTCGTGCCAGGCAATTTGTTAGCGTTCTTAAGCACCGCATTGGCACCGGATTTGCATAGCGACTAACTTAAGATGTCTGTTCTGAGGTAAGTCCATGATTTTTCTTATATATTTAAAATGTCTGTCCTGTAGCATAATAAGATCTTGCCGTTCTTCAAAAAAGTTATATTTTGTTCTTGTAAAGGGTGATTTTTTATAAAAAAAATTTTTTGCAACACAGTTTTTGGCAGCTTAGCTATTTTCGTGTCACATGTTACTGTCAAACATGTTGAGTTTGGTCTATAATTTAACCATGAATCGACTTACAAACGACCGACACTTAACACTTATGCTAGGTTGAGAAAGTGCATCGTGCACTTCTTCCATTTTATGCTTAGTTTGCGCGACCTTTTGAGGCGCACCAAATTTACATTATTGGACATTAAAACACTACACTCCTGCCCAAAATTATACGACACCCCGAAAATTTTAGTTTCGACTCTCGTAGGAAAATGGGAAAGCATAATACAATGAAATCAAGTATGCAGAATGAAAGCTTAATGAATTCTGCTTAAAATCTGACATTCTTATCTCTGCTTGCATCTCGCGTTTTTAAGTGGCGGTTAAAAATGCAAAAAAGTTAGATTTTTGTCATGTCTGCAAGTGTATCAAAATTATACGACACGTGTAAATTTGTTGGATTTAGTTAATACTCTATTCTTATAATGGTATATAAACCATATTTAATAATTAACAGATCCACCTTGAGCCTTTGCTACCGCGAAAAGTGTCCTAGGCATTGAATTCACTAAATTTTTAAGTAAATTTTGGTCCTAAAAGAGAACATTGAGCCAAAATTTCGCTTTTGAGGCGTTCGACATTCTGAAATGTTGTTGTTATTGACGTAAACACGCCTGGATAGATACCCCCAAATGTTCTGAATTGGGTTTAGGTCAGGGAGCACGCTGGCCAATCCAAACATTTATATGGTGATCACTTATGAAGCGCTGGGTCTCTCTTGCTATTATGCATATATGCATTATCCAGCATAAAAACAAGATATCTTTCCATATTTTTTTCCAAAAATGGCAGAAGACGATCCTCCAATACTTTTTGTATTCTCCACTGTTCATCCTGGAGCTTGTGAAGAACAGATCAAGCGTTCCAGACGCATGAAAGGCTCACCAAACCATTGCGTATCCGTCTCTGAAATTGCGTTTGAAAAACATAAGTGGATCCTTACGCAAATCTCTCCAATAGTGCCGAAACCCATCTGGGCCGTCAAGATTACATTTTTGTCAACAGAAAAAATTATCTAAATGAAAATTATTGAACAAAGCTATATAAACAAAATGAAGTTAAAATTGCATGCCGAGACCCAGTCTCTCCAAGTTTTTTTCTACAAATTGAAGTCGTGCTGTTTTGTGGTGCGGCTTTAAGGACGGAGTCGTTTTTAAGACTCCTTTGACAATGCACTCCGATGATTACTGCGTCCGCCAATCAGTCATCCGTGACACAGGCTTACTGCAACATGCGGCAAGTGTGGAACACGGAGCAAACGAATTGCAAGCTTTAAGTATTATGCGACTTTTTTCGCGGTCTTCCAGATCAATGCTTTAAACCATATTCATCCGGATTGTTAAAAAATTTGGTGATAACACAACGTGTTCGACCGATTTTCCGCGATATTTCATCTTTCATCGTTTCATCCAACATCGTTGTAGGCTCTTATCCTTCCCTTTTCCTCGTCGGAAAACAAACGCCCACTCGGCATTTTATTACAAATTCATTAAATTGTTAGCAGATATATAAAAAAAAATTAATTGAAACCAAATCTTTCTTTCCAGCCGCAATAATTTAAATGTGGTTAGGTTGCGATGGCTGAGAGCGACAAGTCGCTCTCCCACTTAGGACATTTTGGGCCCATTGTTATTCCATATTTGTTCCCTGCTAACCCTTTTTAAGACTGAGGGGGTCCTCGCTACTGAACCATCGTGTGGACAATATAAATTTTAGTAGAGCATGGGACCCATTATTTGATCGGAAAATTGTGTTCAGTGACAAAGCTCATTTCTGGTTGAATGGATACGTGAACAAATAAAATTTCCGTATTTGGTGTGAAGAGCAGGCAGAAGCAAGGCAAAAACTGTCAATGCTTCCCGAAAAATGCCCTGTTTGGTGTGGAATGTGGGCCGTTGGCATCATTGGACAGTAGTTTTTAAAGATGAAGTAGGCAGAAACGTTACTGTGAATGGAGAGCGTTTCAGTGCGATGTTTACAAACCTTTTTTTGCCTCCTTAATTGATTTCCCTGTTTGTCTCAAACCAGTCCGGGCATTTGTCTCCGTCTCATAATATAGTCTTATTGCCATGGCTGTTAATGTTGTCGAAAACTGTACGGATATCCACACAAAACATGCAAAGCTCTATCTTCTGTTCTAAGTATTGCTGTGCGTTGAGTAGCCCATTTTGAAGCCAGATTGGTAATCGTTGAGCAGGTTCTTATGGTTCATCCACGTTGCAGCGGGCTGGGTCCGCTTTCTTGAATAAGGGATATAATATGGGTGTCTCTGAGTTAAGCATAAAATGGTTGTACGGTGTACAATGTACACATTTCAATTTCAATTTATTTTAGCCCAGCAATGCAAGAACAAAAGATTGACTTACATTTACAGCGCTGGTCACATGAGGTTATATAATAATAATTTTTGATTCAAGAACTAAAAACTAACTCTTATACTGTTACAAAGAATATAGGGAAAGTTACAAGTTATGACAGGTTTTCACAATAAATATAATAATTAATAAAATAATTATAAAAAAAAAAAAATTTTTTAAAAATAAAAAATAATTTAAATAAATAAAATAAAAAATAATTATGTGTGTGTGTGTATTTTATGTAATTTATATTTTTACTAAAAGACTTTATTCTGTATTCTGTAAATGGTTTTAAGCTGAGCTTAAAACTGCGGGATGCTTCTAATAGTTTTATCATTATAGGGCAGGTCATTCCACAGACGAATTGCATTAATAAAGAACTGCCTCCCAGATATTAACATTCTAACTCTCAGGCATATGAAGTTGTGAGATCTTTGTGTGAAAGCAGGTCTTAATTTTTGAAACAGGTATAAAGGTTCCTGTGTAATTATAATTATGTGAAGAAATGATAGAGTCCTAAGATCAATCCAAGCCTTAAGGCTAGCGTTAAAGATTTTGTGGGATAAATGGGATATGCGGTCCCAACGTCCGACAGTAAAAACATAGCGGGCAATTGAATTAAAGGCAATAACCAACGTGTGCATATCTCGAGAGTCACAATGGCCGAAAACTTCCACACCATAAAATAGAGAAGGTATTAACTAAGATTTTACAATAAGCCTCCTAACATTCACACCCAAAATCATTTGTGTAGCAGAGAGCTGCCGCAGAGTCCGCAAGTCCGTGCAGTGGCTCTCGAGATATGACTACTCCATGACAAAGTGTTGTTAAATGTCAATCCAAGATTACACAAGTTTACAAAATAAGGCCAACTTTTGCAACAGAGAAATTAGCAAGCGTTCTTTATGTATTTTTGGCCGCTGAACTCAAATAAATTGTCCGTTTTCTCCCAGCACGTCAGGTTTACGAGATATTCGCATAAACGTGTGTTTCGCGAGGTTTCTTTACATTTGTAGTTCCTGTGGCCACATTAAGTGTCCTATTCCAACAAAATTTGTTTTAATGTGGGCTGAATTGAATAACGTTACAGAAAAACCAAGCACGAAGTTTTGATTTTGCTGATAAGGTTCCAATTTTTGGATTTAAAAATGGAAAATGTGGTTATTATACCCTTGGAGAGGGTATATTAAAATTGTCCAGATGTTTGTAACGCACAGAAGGAAGCAGCTCCGACCACATAAAGTATATATATTCTTGTTCAGCATCAACAGCCGAGTCGATTTAGCCATGTCCGTTTGTCCAAATTTTTGATTTATAATATCGTGGCTTAATATATATTTTCTTAGGCTTTATATCTATCTATTCTGAAAGTGTGTGTGTTAATTGTGCGTTTGTTTATGTGTGTGTGTGAGTTGTTGTATGTGTGCGTTTGTCAATTGTACAGGGTATTTTTGAAGTCGGGATACTCGACTGCAACGGTCTTACTTGTTTTAGCATGTTTGAGTGTTTTTAATTGTCCAATTTCCATTAGTTGCGTTCAGCATTTGATTTTCCAATAGTTTGTTTAAGCGGTCTCTATATTGATAAGCCTTTGTTGCACCCACCGCAGCTGTGGCAGAAGTTTCATCTCTTTGTCGTTGACAATTATTGGGAGTGTATTGGTTTCCTTTACTACTGATAGTTGTTCCGAAAATACCTCGTTTTCCACAGTGAAGTCAGTTACCCTTTCATGCCATTTCCTTTTATTATGCAGTACTCAATAGTAGATGCGGTATCTAATCTCATTTACGTGTATTCACCAGAGCTCGCAAATAACTGTTGACGGTTTTTTGTTGTCCAAAAATGACTGTTAAATACGGACCCTTTGAGCAAAGAGTCACCTCATCTCTTGAATATATCGGTCTGCGCTCAGAGAACAACCAATTTTTTTGCTACCCTTTTGCTCTGCTCAATCGCAGACCGTTTGAGCGTAAGCGAAGAAAATAAATGTCCTTTGCAATAAAGCGTTTACGTTGATCGTTTCATATTATTGCTCATCTGCTGACTGTTAATGTGCGAGCGCTCACTCGGATCGCGCTCTGTATGTTGTTATTGAATGAGCACAACTTGAATAGCTCAACTGAGAACAGTCAACTAAAAACCAAAACAAATTGAAACGAAGTGATCTGCTCAGAGAAAGAGCAAGCGTGCATGTTTTTTCGGTTATGTTCGTGAGCAGATGGTATTCACAAGTACCACCTCTAGTAGTTCTTCCATTCAGGACTATCCAATTCAGTGTTCCACTCATCTCGACAATATGGCACCGGCACCCATTCGTGCCACTTTTTTCGGTTGTCCGGTTGCAAGAGAAAAACCATGTGCCTTTTTCGGATCATCCAAAAAAACCAGATTTTTGGCAATTCGCCCGATATTACAATCATAATCACAACTGCAAACCTATTTTGAAACGAACCGGATCGAGCCCACAATTTCGACTTTATCTTTACTGCGAACCGCACCACCTAAGAAAAATTGTTAAACCCGAACCTGAACCTGTTCGGAACCAAAATGGTCGATTGGGCTTAACAAAAAGATTATGTGCGACAAAATCATGCAAAAACCCTTGTAAATTATAGCGACGTTAAGATTTTCTTGAAATTAAAACGAATAAAAACGAATTGAAAAACTAATCTCACAATAAGTTTGTGGCACCATTTCGTTTATCGTTTGTTTGTTAAACGTATCATATACATTAGTCAAACGCTCATTGCTAGTCTTTATTTGTTGCTCGATTGTTTGCTCGCTAAAGTGTATTTTTTGAAAGTTTATTTATCGTATATTTTGTTAAAGCTCGGTTATTTGGGTAGATTGTGGGTCGAACCACATACTTCAAATTTTTAAACATTAAAATCTGTAAATTTAGGTTCAAACCGTCGAATCGGATCTTTTAAAAAATGATTTGGGTCTGCATCTCTGATCATAATGATTTTTTACTGTGCACTCCAGCGCGTAATTTTATTATTTTTCCAAGTCGTGCTTCCATTGGTTACAGTTTACGTATTGCGGAACGATAAGCCATGTGTGCCACTTGTGAATTTTACCGCTTTTACCTTCTCGCTGTAGGTATAGCTAAACACACAGATGAGAGTTTTTTGTATGCCGTACCAATTTCCTCCCGGAGCACGTTGAGCTCTGTGCACTATAACCGCTGCTTATCGCTAGAGATATGAACCCATTCGTAATGGGAATCCGATGGCACTTTGGCTCTGGCATACGTCCTTTATTACCAGTAATGCAGTCTGTGGGCACTCCGTTTACAAAGCGGACACGCATATGGTAAAGTAAAGCAGTCTGTATAGGAGTATTTCCTTCATACTGATGGCAATGTTACGTATTAGTAATCCATTATGTAATGGCAATTTGCGCCGCTGGGCCTCTGCTTGCCCGCTCTCTCTAATAATCTATTAACAAAGAGGATACAAACTAGTAATCAGACAAACTAAACTCCATATAAGTTAAAGTCGACTCTAACCGACTTCGACTACTCATGAGAAAAAATGTTTAATAGCGTTCCTGTGTTCCTGAGTGGGAACATCCGAAAAGTATGCAACATTTTTTAACTCGCCTATTTTATATCCGATCTTGATGAAAACTTCAGCGATTGTACCTAGAGTAGGAGCTGAATGCAGTGCTGCTCCTGCGCTCATCTCAAAGTTTCTCTCTCTAAGATTGTTGTGAAGGGTGGGAGGGGGTGGCGGGGGTGAATCACTTATTTGCTCATAAGTTAAGAACCGCTCATCGGATCTTTTTCTTCGTTTTTTCAAAATTGCGGGGGCGGGAGGGGGCGTGTCAAAAATTAAAAATAAACCTGATCTGCCTGCAAGTATAAGAAGCATTGCTCCCATACATGTCAAACCTCCATCTCTTACCATCTCTGAGATCTGTTTGATCATACGGACGGACGGACAGAAGGACGGACCGACGGACGGACAGACGGACATGGCTATATCGACTCGGCTGTTGATGCTGATCAAGAATATACATACTTTACTAGCAATAACCCGTCGCGCTTCGCTGCGCCTTTAACAGTATAAAAGCAATGCACACCTACTTCCCATCCACATCCCACACACTCTCCACCCAATTCCCACTAACTTGCCACCCACATACCACCCACTTCCCGCCCACATCGCACCCACTTCCGAAACAATTAACCACCCACATCCCACTCACATCCCATCCACTTCCCAGTGGGCATCCCGGCGGTATTTCCAACATCGGAAAATGAAAACACAAATGAATTCTCATTTTACTAACAAACCGAGTTTCAAGTCAATCGGGTGAAAAATAGTATTAGTATAGTAATAGTAACTAAACGAAGGTCTATGCCAAATCTCAAACCTGTAGGATAAGCCGTTTAGGCTGGGCGTTGATAATATGTCAGTCGGGCGTACACATTTATATATATATAGATAGGGTCGGAAATGATTCCTTCTCCCTGTTACATACTTTTGCTCAAACTTAATATACTCTATGTACCTTCCGTATAGAGTATAAAAATGTGTCTTCAACATTTTAGCTTCAAAAAAAAACTTGATCTGCGTGCAGACAATAGGAGACTACACATCAGGGCCCAGGGATCCTGGACGATACGTTTGGGATACTTTACTTTACAAAGAAGCTCAGGTAGATATTTTTAGTAAATCACACTGCACACGCGTACTCGTACGTATGAGGGCCAAGAGAAAAAACATTCGTGCAAATGTATATAACAGGCAGAAGGAATCATTCCGACCATATAAAGTATATATATTCTTGATCAGCATCAACAGCCGAGTCGATTTAGCCTTGTCCGTCTGTCCGTCCGTCCGTCCGTCTGTATCCGAACACCTAGATCTCAGAGATGGTAAGAGATAGAGGTTTGACATGTATGGGACAAATGATTCTTTTATCTGTTTTATCCTCCCGCCCCCGCAATTTGGAAAAAAGTTATATCTCCTACAGTTTTAAAGATAAAGGATTCGTACCTTGTAAAGATAGTTAGTAAAAGCAAAATGAATCGATTTTCGAATTATAAAGATCGGATGAACGGTTCTCAAGTTATAAGCAAAAAAGTGAACCAAGCCCTCCCCGCTACCACCCTAAAAAAATGTTGCATACTTTTTGGATGGTCACACTAAGGAACGCGGGAACACTGTTAAACATGTTTTTTCATGAGTATCGGGTATGTCGAAGTCGGTTAGAGCCGACTTTAATTTACGCTCTCTTTTAGAAGAGAGAAAGAGAGAACGGCCACATGTGAGGGCTATGTTTTTGCTGTTAGTTTCGTTTGCGCGACCGTAATGGGAGTAACGCTCTTCTAAGCTTCGTTCGTATTTCGTTTTTGCCGAGTATGTGTGTTCGTTAGGCGGCAAAGAGAGAAGAGAGCGAGAGACCAGCCTCATATGTGGACGCTGCCGTAACGGAAGTTTTCCTATTCTCAGTTGCGCGCACGGTTGCCACTTGAAGAAAAAAAAATTAACCAAAAAACTTAAAAAAAGAACAATTTTCATAGAAAATGAGCCAAAAATTTTTTTTCTTCCTTGTTCATGTTATTTTTCCAAATAACTCTTTGACAATAACGTAAAATATCACATCCTTTTCATTTCTTTAGTGTTCTTAAACTTAAAAATAACAACAAAAAATATTTCATGTATTAATTTACTTGTTAATATTAAAAAAAAAAAAAACCAAACCAATCAATATTCAATATTCTTATATCCAAAAAGAATTTCTTCACTCATTCGTCTTATATTTTCATTTCATTGAATAAAAAATATCTTTTTCAAAACAACGTTAAATTACACAGGCCAACAAAATGACCACTTTTGTGAGGTCCAGCCCTATTTGTATTAAATTCTGATCCAGTCCACTGATTCCAAAACTGGTTTCGGTTTTTCTCCATCAGCTCTTGTTTTCAAGATATCGCGGAAAAACCATTTTGCTGTTTTTTTGGCTTTTAAAAAATTATGGAGGTTACACCGAGCAACAATATCTGTATTTATAAGCTCTATGCGACAGTATACATACTTAGGTCGCCTAAAAAAATCAATGGAGCATCATCAGCAATCCGTATTCCCAAAGAACTTGTGAGATGGTTTTTAGGGGGCCTAGCTGTTGGGCCATCGGACGGGTCGCAGGTTGCGGATAGCGAAAGGCCTTCTTATGGAGGTTAACTGCGAATAAGTGGGTTTATCCCACAAATAAGCAGTCCCGGACAGCCAGCGGGTGTCACGCCGTAGTGAACCGACGAGCGCTTGTGTTGCCGCCTGCTATAAGTAGCCTCACACACACCCAACTCCTACACAATACCTACCCCTCTCCCATCCCACACATCTCGGCATCGGACCGTGCCGAGAGTCAGCCTGGCTGGAGGCCCGGGTAACAAATAGTCCAGTCTCGAACGGTGGGCTCAGGCAAGTGGCGACCGCCTGTTCCAATTAGCCTTGCCACTGGTGGGCCTCGGCCGGTGGTCGACTGTATGGTAGCCCAAGAAACGGAACTTCAAGCATGAAGAAAAGCAATAATAATATAAAATTTCAGCAGGATATGCCTGCAACCGCTGTCGCAAGACAATTTGAAGAGAGGCAGATGGACCGGGAGGGTCCTAGCCTCGTTAGAGAGGAGAGACGCGCACCATTGCGCAAAACCCCACCAAGGGGTCTTTACCGAGCTCCTGCGGTAAGGAAGAATATGGGAACAAAGAAGGACCATCCCCTTCCCCCAACGGGAACACGCCCCACCTCTTATGGAGGACAAAGGCCACCTCCCACCGGGGATAAACGTTCCAAGCAGGACTCCTTTCCTGCAAGAGGACAGCCAGGAGGTATAGACGACCCAAATCGTCGAGGCCTCTGTGGCTCTCGTACCAAGTGGTACCTGAGGTACCTCATGCATGGCCACACACCGGAGGAAGCCCTCCGGATGGCAAAGGAGCCACGAACTGGGGCAACAGGGGTGCAACCACACACCCCTGCCCCAAAGAGAAGCAGCGCGGACATTACGCCGCCAGCTGCTACGCCAAAGCGTCAGTGCACAGCCGGCACGTCGAAAGACACTACGGCTAGCACCCCTCTAAAGGCAGTAGCCCACGAGGAAGAATCAAACGGCGGGACCAGCTCGCCCAATGAAGAAAGGGCAGAGACTCTTTCCTCAGTGCCCATTCCACCCCAAGCAACGTATGCAGACGTTGCGAAAAAGGTGAGGATAGCAGTAGTACCTGAGGAATATCCTCAGGTCAACCTCAATCAAGAGGAGCTATCTGCACTTGAGGATGCGATATTGGAGGAAGTCTACCTGGCATGTTGGGATACGCCCATCGGCTTTGCAGGAATTCATTTCCGGCCGGGTCATCTTCTCATTGACTGCAAAAATGAGACGACCGCAGAGTGGCTGATGAGCAACGTGTCAAGGCTGACAGAATGGAAGGGAGTACCCCTTCTCGGTAAAATGGGAGAGGATATCCCCTCGCCCCATTACAGCACCGTCTTCCTCCCAAGGAGTGCCGCGAAAGCGGATGAATGGGTCCTTACAATGCTAAGGAACCAAAATAATATCGTGACTGACACATGGCGGGTCATGTAACGAAAGAATCAAGGGGGCGGAGCCCTCATGGTCATTGGCATCGACGAAGTCTCGATGCAGGCCATCATCTCGATGGGTCGCCAGCTAGAATTCAGGTACGGGAATATCCCCGTTCATGGTCTCAAGAAGACCGCGAAGTTGGCTGGTCAGACTCATCAGCAAGAGACGGCAGAACGCTCCGCCGAAGCGGAAAGTAGCGAGTATCCGGGTGAGGAACACCTCACAGAAAAGGAGGACGTTGCTGAGGACGAGGAACTCGACGGAGAATCTCCCGTAGAGGACATGGAGTTGGTGGAGGATGCGGAGGTACCCATGTCCTCACAAGAGCTCGCCTCAGAGCTCGCAGTCCATGAGGACGAAGAAGCCGACACCACATTGGTGTTCGGAGGCGTTGAGGGCAGTGCTGTCTCTCCGCCAGATAGCGCAAATAAATCAGCGCAATGATGACTCCCCCCTCAGTCATCAACAGCACCAAGCTAGTCCAGGTGAACGTTCATCATGCGAAGGCGGCCTCGGCCGTCCTAGCTAGAACGTTCACCCGACAACACCTAGGACTAGCTCTAATACAGGAACCATGGTGCAACGAGGGAATAAAGGGCCTGTACACGAGAGAATCCAAGGTAATTTGGGACCAAAGGCATGCCTTCCCCAGAGCCTGCATAATGATAAGGAAGAATATTAAATATACTATCCTTTCAGAATTTCTCTCCAGGGACTGCGTCGCAATAGCGACCACCGAAGCAAAGCAGGGAAAGACCACCTCTGCCTACTTCGCTGGATACGGTATGTGTCCCCCACAAGAGGTGTCGGCCCTGGCAGAATACTGCAGGAGCAAAAGCCTGCCGCTTGTTGTCGGATGTGACGCAAACGCCCACCACGTCGCATGGGGAAGCTCCGATATAAACGATCGAGGTGAGTGCTTACTAGAATTTATATCCAGGCTCGACCTGGAAATATGTAATGTAGGATCTGTCCCAACTTTTGTAACTCGGGTAAGGGAGGAAGTCCTTGACCTCACCTTCTCCAGCAAGTCAATTAAACCTTTCGTAAAGGATTGGCAGGTCTCACTAGAGGAATCTATGTCAGACCATAGAATGATCCAATTCAGATTGGAGGCGAGCACGCAGCAAAGTATCCCTAACAGGAACCCCCGTAAAACAAATTGGGGAGGCTTCTATTCCACGCTAGGAAACAATATGCCTAGGATTCGGTTACCGAAACACCCCCTAGAACTAGAAATTTTAGTCGACGAATTAAATAAAAGTATAATCGACGCGTACGAGGAGAATTGCCCTCTAAGCAAATCGAGAAAAGAAAGTGATGCTCCTTGGTGGAATTCTACCTTGGAGAAACTCAGGAAGAAGACCCGAATTCTTTTTAATGAAGCCAAAAAGAATGAGGACTGGCATAAATACAAGCAAGCCCTGACGCTATACATTAGTGAGATTAGGAAAGCCAAAAGAAAGAACTACAGGAAATTCTGCGAGTCTATAGAAGACACGAAAGAAGGAGCGAGATTACATAGAGTCCTGGACAAGAAAAGCCCGGATGGTAACATCTCGCTCAAAAAGGATTATGATGCCTATACAGTGAGTAGCGAAGAGAGAGTACGTCTCTTGCTAGACACCAAGAGTACTACTACCACCCTCGTAGCTCCGACTGGGCAGAAGCCAAGAAAGTTGTGTCCGCAGGCAGACTTGAATGGGCAATTGGAACATTCCAACCCTTCAAACCTCTTGGACCGGACAGCATTTATCCAGCATTCCTGCAGGAAGGAAAGGACATACTCCTACCCACCCTCAGGAAGGTCATCACCAGCAGTCTGGCAACTGGGTATATCCCACGTGCTTGGCGCAGAGCAAGCGTAGTCTTCATCCCCAAGGCAGGGAAGAAGGATATAACTAACCCCAAGTCCTTCAGACCCATTAGCTTGACATCGTTTTTACTGAAAACGATCGAAAAGCTAGTGGACAACAGCATAAGAAGCACGCTGCTGAAGGAGGTACCCCTCCAACCAACACAGCACGCGTACAGAACCGGCCGTTCAACCGACACGGCATTGTATCAACTCGGGAAGATGCTCGAGAAAACAATAGAAGACAAGGAAGTGGCTCTATGCGCCTTCCTAGACATTGAGGGAGCATTCGACAACACATCCCATAGTGCTGTCAAGAATGCTCTAATCAGAAGAGGAGTAAACCCCACAGTAGGCAGATGGGTAGATTCACTTCTACGATGCAGAGAAGCCTCTGCAGTGGCAGACGAAGAAACCATCACAGTAACCACAACTAGAGGATGCCCTCAGGGGGGAGTTCTCTCCCCACTGTTGTGGAGCCTACTAGTTGATGAGCTCCTTGAGAAACTTGCCTCCCTGGGCATAACATGCCAAGGATACGCTGATGACATTGTCATCCTTGCGAGAGGAAAGTATGAAGAAACCTTATGTGACATAGTCCAGAGGGGACTGAAAGTGACGTCTGACTGGTGCAAGGAGGTTGGGCTCAACCTAAACCCTGCGAAAACCATCATAGTACCGTTCACTAGAAAATACAAGCTAAGCAGAATGAGGCCAATACGCCTATCCGGCTGCCTCATTACACCAGAAAAAGAAGTCAAATACCTCGGCGTTGTCTTTGACAACAGGCTGAGATTTGACAAGCACTTAGAGTATACACTCAGCAAGTGCACTAGAGCACTATTCACATGCAGGAGCATAGCCGGAAAATCGTGGGGCATGGCACCACACATACTCCGATGGCTATACCCCATGGTTGTGAGACCGATGCTCACTTATGGAGCTGTTGTGTGGGGAGAGAGAGCAAACCTCCTCACAGTTAGGACGCAGTTGCAAAAACTGCAAAGGCTGGCATGCATATGCATGACTGGAGCTATGCGTACCTGTCCGACAGCGGCAATCGAGGTTCTGATGGAGCTAACACCGCTCCACCATACCATCTGCCTGAAGAAAAAAGCTACACTGCTTAGATTAACAGCAGAAGGAGTGGGTAGAAACCACATAGTAAGCCTCAGAGACTCTGAAAAGCTGGAAAGGGAAATCCCTTTAATCCTCCAACCCAGAGACGAAATGGTGGCCGAGTATCACTTTGACAGTAACTTCACTGTACACCAAAGTAATAAGAGAGAATGGATCTCACTAGAAGAAACATATAAAATGCAACCACACACAATTATGTGGTATACAGACGGGTCCCTGACGCCCCAAGGAACCGGACTTGGGGTAGCAGGACCAGGAACGAAAATATCTGAACCAATGCACTGTGGCCGGAATGTCCAAAATTTTGGCATAAACTAGACCGACCCAGTTAGATGGCTGTAACTTGGAACATTTAATAGTAATGGCATAAATAAGAAACGAGCAAAATTTTGGACCGGTCCGACCACGCCCACTAGTACCGCCCATACAACTCTGTCCCTATAAGCGCACGGATCTCAGCGACGGTAAGAGAAATAGGTTTGACATGTAAGGGACATAACCTTCCCATACTCATAGGCAGATTAAATTTATTTTCATTTTTTGCCACGCCCCCTCCCGCCCACGCAATTTTGAAAAAACGTCGTATCTCCCACAATTTTGAAGATATATCGAACCTTTTAGACATATTTAGCAATCAACATTACTTATCAATCTGCCAAAGGAATGGTAGAGATCGGACAATCGATAGTAAAGTTATAAGCAATCGAAATTTCGATGTCGCAGCGCTGCAGCTCTTTTGCGTTCTGGTGTTGCTGCAGCAGCAAAATACACTCTAAGCATTGTCCGTCGCAGGTACAGAGTATACTACAGTCGGGATTGCCCGATTTTCTTAATATTTTTTTTTGCAAAATTAGCCAAAAATAATAAAATACACTGTTCCCGTCTGCAACAATATCAAATATTTCGGAAACGAGCAAAAACGAGCAAAATGTATTAATTACACCAAGTCATATACAGTTTAATGGACACAATTGCATCTTTAGTTGCGAGAAGCAACGAGGAGCAGCGCCAACTTTTACTCCATGGAACACGTGACACTTAGGTTATGTTTGACCAAAAAATACAACAGCAACAACATATTAAAACAAACGCTAACATAAATTAGCAAAAACTTTTTAATGTTTAATGGTAATAACATACCTTGTGCTTCATTTTCCATATTAAAACATTTGTTATTTTGTATATTTATAGTTTTTTTTATTATTTGAACAAACACGTGGTGCAGTGGCAAAAGAGCAAAAAAAATTTGTCAAAAAAAGCTCACGTTCAGGGCAGCGGCAAAACTTCAGGGATGCACAAACAAATTTTTGAGCAAGTTGTTAGGGTTCATGGTTCTATATTCTTTTGAACCACTTACATTTATTTCCTATATTCGAACATTTATTTTTTGGGTTTATGACAAAATTTTGGCAATTCCGGCCACTGTGCAATGGGAGAACTCACAAGCATATTTCAAGCTGAAGTATGTGCCATCTCCCGTTGCGCAGACCGTAATATGGAAAAGCACTACCATAATAGAGAAATAGCTATCCTCTCCGATAGCCAAGCAGCGCTTAAAGCGCTCAGCAGTAATAAGTTTACCTCTAAGCTAGTCTTAGAGACAAAGAACAAACTAGACCAATTAGGCAGCAGGAACAACCTGACCCTACGATGGATACCGGGACACAACAACATCCCTGGAAACGAATTGGCCGATGAACTGGCACGCAAGGGTGCAGCCACCGCAATGGTAGGGCCAGAGCCCTATTGCGGTATAGGCCAACACACAATAAAAGGACTCCTAAGAATGGAAGAGAATACGCTTAGAACAGCCTCCTGGGTAAACACCAGAGGAATGAGACAAGCTAAAGCATTAATAGTAAACCACAACCTCAAAAGGTTCCAAAAGTTAATCCAACAAGGAAAGAATGCCCTCAGGATTCTGACAGGGCTCTACACGGGTCACTGCAGACTGCGGAGCCACATGTATAAGTTGGGAATAACAAACCCCCAACTTTGCAGATACTGTGAAGAGAAGGAGGAGTCCTCTGAACATATACTAGCACACTGCGATGCCCTAGCGAGGCGCAGACTCAGCAAATTTGGGAAACACATTCTACACCCAAGCAATATCGGTAACTTAGAGCCCGCAAAAATCCTGGCTTTTGTACAGGAAATAGGGCTGCTAAGAGAGCTGTAAACTCAGTAGGGGGGCACAATAGACCAAAATTGGTCACGGTGCACCACTTCCCCAACAACAAATAATAATCATCAGCAAACCCAAAAGCGCCTAAATTGGTCTTTGAAGAGAAATTTTCATCAAATTATACCAAATTTTCAAACTTAATCGCCGTGTACCAGCCAATTTAGGGCTGTTGAATTTTAATTAAAACCACTTTAGCATGTAGCCCAATGGTTCTTCTAATTTCACAAATTTTTTTGCGTATAAATATAGTCGATGGACAAAGTTACAGGCGGTTAATCCCGAAAAAATGAATTAAATTTTATGGCAGGATTACTAGATTGATACACAAAAAGTGTATAGGAAATATTAAAAGACTACTTGATCTAACATAGACCTTACATTAATTGTCATGCAAATGTACAATAACATTCAATCAGTACTAGATTAAAACAATTTGCCACAAAATTCATATTTTCTTAATATCAAACAACCTCTTAAGAAACATTAAAATTTTATGAATTAGGCTACAAATGGGTCAAATGAGTACCGCAATTACTATAATCTACGGAGTAAGCTTCTTGTGACTATTAGGATTTTCCAAACTTCAACAAATGCCTGGCGGAAAGAGATTTCAGTAAATACTCTATCTGTGAAGCGAATGTATATGACGAGGAAGTTGCCCACTCTTATTATTTGGAGGAATGAGCAATAATTGCAAGGTAGTGCAAAAACTCGCTCCATTTCGCAAGCGAATAACTTTGTGAGTCTGTCACGACATTTGACGAGATAAGTCATAAGTTGGAAGTTCGAATATTTAGTTTTACTTTGAATTAAGTTATTACATACAGTTAATTGGGCCGAATATAAAAATCGATCTTCAAAAATTGTTCATAGAAAGACCTTTTAATTGAATTATGTAAACAAATTTTAGCAAATTAAGGTAATTTTTTTGTTTTCAATGATGGCGTCTGTATACTTTCCAGTTATGAATATTATCTGATTCAACACAATTATGGAGAGTTGCCATATAACAAACTGGCATTCGTGTTTCATGCGCCAAGGCTATATAAACTTGAACTTCGGTCGAACCCAAGGTTGCTTCCCCCTAATTTTTTTACTATTTTTCTTTGACAGTGGACTCAATTCATAAAATTGAATGTTTCTCGAGAGGTTGTTTGATATTAAGCATATATGAATTTTGTGGCAAATTGTTTTAATCTAGTACTGATTGAATGTTATTGTACATTTGCATGACAATTAATGTAAGGTCTATGTTAAATCAAGTAGTCTTTTAATATTTCCTATACACTTTTGTGTATCAATCTAGTAATCCTGCCATAAAATTTAATTCATTTTTTCGGGATTAACCGCCTGTAACTTTGTCCATCGACAAGATTTATATGCAAAAAAATTTGTGAAATTAGAAGAACCATTGGGCTACATGCTAAAGTGGTTTTAATTAAAATTCAACAACCCTAAATGGCTGGTACTCGGCGATTAAGTTTGAAAAATTTGGTATAATTTAATGAAAATTGCTCTTCAAAGGCCAATTTAGGCGTTTTTGGGTTTGCTGATGATGCTCCATTGATTTTTCTAGGCGACCTTAGTATGTATACTGTCGCATAGAGCTCATAAATACAGATTTTGTTGCTCGGTGTAACCTCCATAATTTTTTAAAAGCCAAAAAAACAGCAAAATAGTTTTTCCGCGATATCTTGAAAACAAGAGCTGATAAAGAAAAACCGAAACCAGTTTTGGAATCAGTGCACAAAACAGAATCATCAATAAGGCTGGACCAAAATGGCTGTTGGCCAGTGTTATACATCCAATCCCTTTCTAGACAATTCTTAAATTACAAGTGAAAACTAAAAATTTTTATGCAATTATCACGCTTTCTATATTTACAAGTCTTTTACAGACCTCACATAATTCGGATCTGTACTCGTACAGAGTTTCTTTCATAGCATTATATTTGATACTGAAAGAAAAAATTACCCTCTGCCGCAGCAGAACTGTGTGGAAGGGACAAAATATTTCTTATAAATGATACTAATTCCTTAAACACTTCAATATTAACCTTGTTTTTTAGTTTAGCCATTTCTTCCCAAAATAAAGTAATCTCCTTGGAGGTACTTTCATCTGAATCCGATTCATATAAATACTCAAAGATTTTAATTAATTTAAATCAAAGCGCTGCATTACTTGCAGAACCAGCTTCAAGTAAAATTCGCGTACCGTTTCCTTTATTTTTAAAGTTGTGGATTTTTTTATCTAAGTGTTGTTGGGCTTCAAGTCCAACAAAAATTTTATCAATTGGCAATAAATAAGAACGTAAGTCGCTAACATGAAAGCAACTAAGTTCCATGTTATTTAAAAAATATGATACTTTGATACTATAACGAGAAAGGCAAAGCTGACTTCGTCTGTACCGAAGTTCTGATACACTTGAAATGCTTGTCTCAACGGTTAGCGATTTCGAACAAACTTCGCAGATCAGCTTAAAAACGTTCAATATTACCCATGACTGTGTTTGAGAGCAGCGGGCATGTTTCCAAGCACGAGTTTGGGTGCGGCTTTGCGGTGAGTGATAGACTACGCCACTCAGTCATCAGCTTTACACCAGTTGACGAGCGGCTTGCCGCGCTCAGACTTAAGGCAAAATATTTTAATATTAGTCTTATCTGTGCACACGCGCCAACAGAAGACAAGAATACCTCGACAAAAGACGAATTCTATGAGCGCCTGGAACAACTATACGAGCGCTGCCCCGATCACGACATAAAGATCGTGCTAGGCGATTTTAACGCGAAAATCGGGAGAGAAGGAGTCTTTGGTTCGACAGTCGGACGATTTAGCCTTCATGAAACAACCTCCGGTAACGGAGAGAGGCTAATAGACTTTGCTGCAGGCCGGAACATGGTCATAAGTAGTACGAGATTTGAACACCACGACATCCATAAGGCGACCTGGAAGTCCCCTGATCAACGAACACGAAATCAGATTGATCACGTTGTGATCGACGGAAGGCACTCATCGAGTGTACTAGACGTGCGTGCGATTCGAGGAGCCAACATAGACGCGGATCACTGCCTGGTTGCAGCCAAGGTACGCACGCGGCACAGTGTGGCACATGCCTGACGCTCTGGCCCACGTCGCAAGCTAAACGTCGAGAAACTGCAATCACAAGGGACCTCTGAAGCCTACAAGCTAAAATCGCCCAATACACCAGGGAAACCTCCCCATCTTCTTCCGATATATGCGAACAGTGAAATCGTATATCACACTCCATGGGTACGGCTGCCATGGATACTCCGAGTCCCCGCGAAGTCGGACTGATGAGGAGTGCCGACTTGCTACTGCAGAGAAAGACGCAGCCTACAGGAGAACTCTGCAGTCGGGAGCCACACGGGCTGTTAAGGAGCGATACCGGGAGAAAAGAAAAGAGCAGAAGCGCATCTTTAATAGGAAAAAGAACGAGCAGGAAAGGCGCATGCGCGAGGAAGTCGAGATGTTATTCGGCATGAGTGAGACTCGAAAATTTTACCAAAAAATTAAGCAATTAACAGAAGGTTTTAAGCCCAGAGTCGCACAATGCAAAGACGAACACGGGAATCTGGTCTCCATTCCGCAAGTGGCGCTGAACAAATAGAGAAGCTACTTCTCCAACCTACTGGGAGGCGAGGACGAACATGATGCCGCCTCTAGAGAAGTAGCGATGCCACCAATCGACAACATTGAGATAGACCCGCCGACCCAACAGGAAGTCTGCTTAGCCATACAAAGGCTAAAGTACAATAAATCACCAGGCGCTGATGAGCTGCCCGCTGAATTGTTCAAGGCTGGAGGAGAAGAATTGGTAAGGTGCATGCACCAACTTCTTTGCCGTATATGGGTTGATGAAAGCATGCTAGGGATGTCGAAATATCGATATCGAATACATGTTGAATAAATTTTTGGTGTGTATTTTTGTTAGTTTCGGCCACAAAAATGGAGGTTTTCTGAAGGCATTCTCTTGGATATTACTAGTATTTCTTGTGGAACTAATATCCAAGAGAATGCCCTTAAGAAACCTTTCTTTTTGTCCAAAAACCAAAAAAAATTCATAAAAATATCGTCAAAATGTATTCAATATCGATATTTCGACAACCCTAAAGCATGCCCAACGATTGGAATTTAAGTGTTCTATGCCCAATCTTTAAAAAAGGAGACCCTGCAGTTTGCGCCAACTCCCGCGGGATCAGTCTACTTCCCATTGCATATAAGGTTGTGTCGCGCATTTGTGAACGTCTTAAGCCGCTTATTAACTAGGGTTGTCGAAAATATTATCGATATATCGAAATATCGATATTTTTGCCCAAAATGAAGAATATCATTATCGAATATTTTTCAGAGGCGATATATCGGAAATCGAATATTTTCTGGTGATATTTTTCGGGGATATTTTTGTTTTAGCCTTCAGTCACAATGTTGCAAATAACTATTTTTTGTGCTCTGAACATGTAAGGCACAATGTTTAAAAGTTGTTTTATTAACTGTGCAAAAAGTTGTAAGGACCATGGCAACTCAACAAACATAAAGGCGCACTTGATCGCAAAGCATGGAGATGCTTGGCTGAAATGCAGCTCATTTTTAAAAACAGTAATGAATAACATGATTGCAGCATGACGACTATCGTCAAACAGTGGCAGTCATGCTGCACACATATTGTTCTCCCTTTAAACACAGGTGTGCGACATCTGAAGACGTAATTTTTGAAGCATCGCTCTTCTCTGATCACAATACTGCCATGATATCTCAACAATTACCAGACAGGACAGGAGAATAAATTATTGGAGTACAATTGGAATTTACCGTTGTTTGCCCTGGAACGGGACCCTATTAAGTTCTGGATTGCAGAGAAAGACGCATTGCCAGTGCTTTCTAACTGCGCATTGTCATTTCTTATTACACCGGGAAGCTCCGTGCCATCGGAACGATTGGCATCGGCTATAAAAAGTGTGGTTTCTGACACCAGAAGCCGAATGACCGATGAGCACATAACTCAACGCGTCACCCTTAAATCTTTGTCTAACGATTATTGGTAAAATCAGAAGTTTTTAAATTTCGAAGATTTAACTGAATAAGTTTTTTTATGCTTTGTAGTTCGAATGCTCTAGTTTAAAAGA
Organism: Lordiphosa stackelbergi; assembly: GCA_018904235.1. Lineage (NCBI taxonomy): Eukaryota > Metazoa > Arthropoda > Insecta > Diptera > Drosophilidae > Lordiphosa > Lordiphosa stackelbergi. The sequence goes on from JAEIFU010000554.1 coordinate 57,564, forward strand.
TGATGAATTAAAAAGTAAACACTGCTTTCGTTCCATAAATTTCAATTCATGAACAAGTTTACAGAACTTCTTATGTTATATATGAAATAAAAAATAAATATCTTTTGTTAATTTAACAAATATACATTAAATCTATATTTTTTTGCGCAGTTAGATTGTAGTTCTTATTACGCGTCAAATGATGCCTCAATTACCTCAATAGACCTGTTCATTGTTAAGATCCGGGCTTTTATTGGAAAATATTGATAATATCGATGTTTTTGACACCAAAATATTTATATCGATTTGATACTTTTTCAATATCGCACCACCAACACACACCATCTATTTGTTGATTATAAATCAGCCTTCGACACGCCGATATGGTCAAGGTTTTTTGAAGCCTTGTCTACCCTTGGTATACCAGCAAAGTACGTTCGTCTTTGCATGATGACGTTGAGAAGAACACAAAGCTTCGTCAAAATAGGAAAACAACTTTCCGAACCATTTGATACCAAGAGAGGTTTCAAGCAGGGCGATACCTTAACGTGTGACTTCTTCAATCTACTGATGGAATATATACTGCGCCGGTGCCCACATGCCAATAGAACGGGCGCCTTTATTTATAAAGATCTAATGCTACTCGCATATGCCGATGATATCGACATCATCGGCAAAAACGAACGGGCGGTAAGCAGGGCGTTTTCAGAGATTAAGAGGCAGTCAGAACTGATGGGTTTAGCGGTAAATGAGGACAAGACGAAATACCTTGTATCCGCGGACAAAATGCCCTTGCGTCTTGGACAATTTGTTACAATGGGAGAATACAACTTTAAAGTTGTAGAGGATTTTGTTTACCTCGGAACGACGATAACCAACCAACAACATCAGTCTTTAAATCCGACGAAGGATCACTCTTGCAAACCGATGCTACTACGGCTAAGTAGGGAGCTCAAGAGCAGAGACCTCAAGCGAAGAACAAAATTAGCCCTATACAAGTCGCTTATCATCCCAGTCCTGCAATACGGCGCAGAAGCATGGACAATGACAGCAACGGACGAAGCTTCGATTGGCGTGTTTGAAGGAAAGATTCTTCGGAGGATCTATGAACCTCCTTTAAAAGTTGGCGATGATTTCCGCATTCGAGATAATGACGAACTGTATGAGCTCTATGGGGACACCTGTCTGGTCAAGCGCATAAAGCAACAGCGGCTGCGCTGGTTAGGACATGTCACCAGGATGGACGAAAAAGCTCCAGTAAGGAAAGCTTATTATTCGAAGGCGGCTGACTACGGAGGAAAAGGCAGGTGGAGGAGACCTCGACTAAGATGGGATGACCAGGTTCGGGAAGATTTGCCAAGCTTGGTGTGACCAACTGGTCTCAGCTCGCACGGAGCAGATGCGACTGGCGGACATTGATTGCAGCGGCCGGGACCGTCGGGCCAATCATGAAGAAGAAGAAGTGTTTGAGAGCGGTAATATTGAGAACAAAACAGTTTTTCTCACAAAAACCCATTTTCCGAACGAACATTGCTATGGCAGCTACAAGAAGTAGTCGTCCGATCCGGTCGGTTTCGACATATAAGCAGCGTGCATTAAAAAGAAGACTCTGTGCAAAGTTTCAGCTCGATAGCTCCAAAACTGAGGGACTAGATCACGTAGAAACAGACAGACGGACGGACAAAGCTTAATCGACTCAGCTCGTCATGCTGATCAAGAATATATATACTTTATGTGGTCGGAGATGATTCCTTTTATGCGTTACAAACTTCTGGGCAAAATAATGGGGGGTAACACAAAAATCACTAGCGATTTTCGTATAAACGCTTGTATTTTGTATAAAAACTGCCCGAATTTATTGTGAAGTGGAACCAACTATACAAAGCCAAGTAAATTTGAGTAGTTGATTCCAAATCGCTCAAATTCACCATCTGATCTAGTAGGCGTGCTTTTTGGTGCCACTTCACATATAAATTCGAGCAGTTTTAATAAAAAAAATAGAGGAAAGCTAACTTCGGCTCGACCGAAGTTTATATACCCTTGGAGCATGATATATTCTGCCAGTTTTTCATATGGCAGCTTTTCGATATATTCATCCGAATTTGATCAAACTCTCTAAATTTTGTGTTGAGACAGATAATATTTATAACTGAAACGTACAAACACGCTACCATTGAAAACAAAAAAGTTTTTCTCACTAAAACTATTTTTTCGACCGATCATTCCTATGGCAGCTATATGCTATAGTCATCCGATTTGAATCAGACTTGAAAGAATTATGTGTTAGCATATCATATTGATCAGTAACGAGTTTGGGAGCGATAGCATTGAAAACAAAAAGTTTTTCATACTAAAACTTTTTTTCAGATCTATCTTTTGTATGGCAGCTATACTATATAGTGGCCCGATTTGCATAAAACTTGCTGAAATTATGTGAAAGCATAAAAAACTTATAAATACGAGGTTTGGTAGCGATAGCACTGAAAACAAAAAAGTTTTGCTCACTAAAACTACCTTTTCAACCGATCGTTCCTATGGCAGCTGTATGCTATAGTCATCCGATCCGGCCGGTTCCGACAAATGTGCAGCGTATTTGTACCAAAAGACTTCGTGCAAAGTTTGGTTAAGATAGCTTTAAAACTAACGGAGGAGATAGCATAGAAACAGACGGACGGACAGACGGACAGACGGACGGACGGACAGACGGACATGGCTATATCAACTCAGCTCGTCACGCTGATCAAGAATATATATACTTTATGTGGTCGGAGATGCTTCCTTCTGTGCGTTACAAACATCCGGACAATTTTAATATACCCTCTCCATAGGTATAAAAACTTTTCAAGTGTATAAAAAACATGACTTAACGAGAGCGTAAGTTAAAGTCGGCTCTAAGCGACCTCGATATACCCGTTACTCATGAAAAGTAATTTTTTTAACATCCGAAAAGCATGCAACATTTTTTTAACTTCGCTATTTTTTATCCGATCTTGACGAAAATTTCAGGGATTATAGGTATTGCTAATATCAATGTAAGTTCTAATTTGAACTCGATAACTTAAAAAATGTGGAAGTTATTCAACATTTTTTACTTGATCTGCGTGCAGACAATAGACGACTACATGTCAAATTTGGTGGCTCTAACTCTTATAGTCTCCGAGATCTAGGTGTTCATACATACAGACGGACGGACGGACGGACGAACGCACAGACGGACAAGGCTAAATCGACTCGGCTGTTGATGCTAATGAAGAATATATATGCTTTATATGGTCGGAAATGATTCCTTCTGCCTGTTACATACATTTGCACGACTTTAGTATACCCTTTTTACTCTTCGAGTAACGGGTATAAAAATAATATTATAAATAAAAAAATTTAATATTTTTACTTTTTTAATGAAAACATTCGTTTTTTCGAGTTGTTATGACAATTGTACGTGCCGTAGGCCTATAACTATATTAAAGAGTAATTAAATGAAGTTGGTTTGTTCTAATGGTTTGATAAATTTTATCTAAGCTACAGCTTTGTGCTGCATTACGCATCCAAATTTGCAACTGTTTTTGAGATGAAGTTGAAAAACTGTAAGGAAGTGGTCAAAACTTGGTTTATTTGGGCAACTGAATGAATTTTTTTAATTTGCCGTAAATAAATGTTTTTTGCCAAAGATATCAAATCAAAATTCAAAATAGTTTACGAGATTTGGAATCGTAAATAATATTCTGAAGCTGACAACTTCAAAGTGCCATAAAAAGAAAACGGGAGCTAATCGGACCAAGCCCGGACAGTGTTTTTATACCACCATCGTATCCTTTCAGAATTCTTCTGTCTGGACGCGATAAACTTTTTTCAGTTCAAAAATGTGTCACATTGTAATTGTAGGTGCTGAAGCATTTTTCGGGGCATTTTTCTTCAACCTTTTTAAGAGCGGACTATGTGCTAGATGTGCAAAAGTACAATTAGTGATAAGCTTTTGAGTACGTTGATCAGTTTAGTGATTTGCATTGTGCAATAGACCGATTTTCAACATGTGAAGATTTTTGCACAACATGACTTAAAAAATGCAGTATATTTTGTAGAGAATTTATCAAAAATCCAAAACCAGGTATCTTGGCTGGCCTCGCCAAGGCATTTAGTTACAATCTCCTCTTAATTTATCATTGAACTGTCAATGCGGCAGAGACCTTTTACAAAAGTGTCCACCAAATAAATTAAATATTTTAAGTCTAAATACAATATATGTTCTACCATAGGAGTTGTGGTAAGTACACTGAACTTAGAATCCGGCGACCCGAGTTCAAATGTCAGTAGAACCATTCGGTTTTTTTTTTAATATAAATTTTTAATCTGGTTAAATTTTCAAAACTTTTTAGATTTTAGAGATAATTATAAAAATAACAACACAACAAATTTCGTATTTTATTCAACAATTTTCTTTATTCCTTATAGCTACTTTTACTTAAATTAGAGTTCTCCTCTTTAACTTCAGGTACATTTTCTAAGAGATCTAAAGCTGATTTGGGCAATTGATTTATTTTTTTTTCTGTCCTTTGAAATGCCTCGTTACTAGAGGGTCCGAGATAATGAACATTCTTGTTGCACTTTTCTCGACTGCGTTTTATCGAAAAATGTTCTCGGTAAAACTTCAAATCTTTGTTTAGTGCTTTGTTGGCCTCGTCGGTTAATTGACCAAATTTCGGTTAATTGACCAACTTTGAGCAATGCATAATTAATTACTTTCGAGCCATGAATAAAAAATGTATGTAAAGTTGGCGTCATATTATACGTACAAAGGGTACAAATTTACGAAACGCCGATCTGTTCCTAAAATAAGTCAATTCTTGTAACCTTTGTTGTGGCATTATATACACACATGGGCTTGCAAATTACCGACAATATGACAGAGACATCACCTAAGCTCAAAACTATTTTAAATAAACATATTAAAAACAACACATTTTACGTCAGATAATAAAACTACTAAATCAAACACTACCCGCTTCAGTTTCCATGGTTATTTATGGAAAAGAATTTTTAAATTTAATCCACTCACAAATATCAAGAAAGTAAACAAACAAATCAGACGTTAGGACAGCTGATTAATGACAACTTTTTGATTGTCTCAGGGCTGGCGATATTTGAATTTTGAAAATGACTTCACTTACTAAAATTCAATTTTCTCAGAAATTTTTTCAGGACATAAAGTTTTATATTGAAACTTTTTTTTTTTAAATTTATTTCAAAGACCGATATGCCCGGGTATTTAATTAATGTCACACAATAAACAAAAAAATTTAGTTTTTGTGGTCTTTTTTAAAAATTAAAAAAGAATATTAAATTTTGTTTATGAATATTTTATTTATACTAATGAACTTAGAATAGTTAAAACTAATAATTCCCATCTCTACATATCCGCATAAAAGTTTCATATTCATGAAAAACGATTCCGAACAGACATTAAATTGCCCTATTTTATGAACTCCTTAAAATCGAGTTCGAAAGGTGAACTGCAAATCAGTGTTATGTGGGAACCAAATATCCTAGACAATCTTTCTTCTTCTTACTACGCAAAATTTAATCATCTTTCAAGTTGCATTTTAACTTTCTTCAATATCTCAAAAAAAAAAAATTAACTTTGGCGCGGAATTTGTTTTAGCCCCAACGGCGGTCTTAATTCACGCGGTCTAATTTCGATTTATTTCGGATGTAAAAATTAATGAATGTTATCGTTTTTGATATTAATCTCTCGTTTAAGAAGAGCGTTTGCACTTCTTTAGCTTTGGATGTTGTTTTGATTAATTGTGTTTTTTCCATTCCTCGAGATTCTTGTTATTCAGTTTCTGCAGTGTAATATCCCACCATTGTACGTTGCGTATAAAGTGTTTTTTGGGGGAGGTTTGTGGGATGGCCTGGTTGCCGATTTGTAATATAATTTTTGTAGGGGAGAATGGGGGGTTCTGAGCCGCTGGGGGTTGTGAGCACCTCGAATATTGGCCACAAAAAATATTTATTTAAATTTTTTGTTTATGACATGTGTCTCCCTTCTTATTACCTAACTTTTGCCAAGCAACCTATCAGTTTACACCTTCTTTAAGTTCGTGAACCAGAACTCGACTTTATTTAAAAAAAAAATAAAGTTTTTTTTTTCATTTTTGACTTGTGAATATTATACAAAATTTTTTTCGTAATGACAAAAGTAAGTATGAGGGAAATATCTTTGGCCAATTGCCTTTTTGATACAAATATGATTTTTTTTGTAACAATTTCTTTTCGGGTTTGTGACGTCACCAAAAAAAAGTGAGATATGGGGGGTTGTGAGCCACTTTGAAAAAAAGTCGGTTTTGACTTTCAAAGACAATACTGCAATGACGCGCAATAAAACAGAGTAAAAACTCTCCAAAGAAGTAAAAAAAAACACTGAAAAAGGCATACAAAAGAACAGCCACAAGCAAAAAGTGCTCGTTTATAAAAGAAAACAAGCCTGATGCCGTCAATCATTTTTCACTCTTCATTGATATTTCTTAATTCAGAATATGAGAAATATTGTTCATGTTTTCATTTAATAAAGAAGAATGGCTTAAAAACACGAATTTTAATCCTTTAGATTGGTGGCTCACAACCCCCCACAAATTTTCGAAATGTCAAAAAATCACTTTTTTTCAATTTGAAATAAAAACGAGAAAGGCAAAGCTAACTTCGTCTGTACCGAAGTTTTCATACACTTGAAATAGCTTGTCTCAACGGTTAGCGACTTCGACCAAACTTCGCAGATCAGCTTAAAAACATTACATATTACCCATGACCGTGTTTGAGAGCAGTAATATTGAGAACAAAACAGTTGTTCTTACTAAAAACCATTTTCCGAACGAACATTTGTATGGCAGCTACAAGAAGTAGTCAACTTCGGCTATACCGAAGTTTATATACCCTTGGATCATGATATATGCTGCCAGTTTGTTATATGGCTATAAGATACATAATCCGATTTTGATTAAATTCTCCAAAATTGTGTTGAAACAGAAAACATTCATACCTGGAAAGTAAAAAGACGCTACCATTGAAAACAAAAAAGTTTTTCTCACTAGAACTACTTTTTCGACCGATCGTTCCTATAGCAGCTGTATGCTATAGTCATCCGATCCGGCCGATTCCGACAAATGAGTAGCGTATTTTTACCAAAAGACTTCGTGCAAAGTTTGGTTAAGATAGCTTTGAAACTGACGGAGGAGATAGCATAAAAACCGACGGACAGACGGATGGACAGACGGACATGGCTATATCAACTCAGCTCGTCATGCTGATCAAGAATATATATACTTTATGTGGTCGGAGATGCTTTCTTCTGTGCGTTACAAACATCCGGACAATTTCAATATACCCTCTCCAAGGGTATAAAAAGTTGCTGATTCTTAAAGAGATTTGTAAACAGCTGTTCTGTTGCCGAATTGTTAGAAATTAAAGTTTTATTAAGCTTTCTGGAGCCAGCCACACAAATAATGCAGAGTACCCAACTAAATACTGCTGACTTCTATAAACTCTGGCTACTGCTAAAACTCACCGTCGGTGCAATTAAAAACGAAATATTTTTGGACGCTAGGGCTCAACTCAAGAAGCTTATATTACAAATTTTTGATATGTATTATACACTTACCTACAAATAAATAATTCTTTTACTATTTTATTTAGATTAATCCCTTACTTACTGAATGCAGCGATATGGCGCAAGCATTCACATCATCACAGAACCAACCATTACAAAACCAAACCACACAAAACCTAAAGGCACTAGATCTTGAGGATGCAAACACCTCCATCCTCCTAAGTGAGTTTCTGAATTCCATCGGTGAAGAGGGCGATGATGACCAAAATAAAAACTTAAGGGCGGCTTATCCAGATATAGACAACTAAGCCACTGGATACAAATAAAAATATTATGGAATATTTGGAGGATAAAAAGTTTTCCAACCCATATTTATACCAGCTGGCCAAAGTAGTGCACTCTGCCCCTGCCACCCAAGTGAGCGTTGAAAGATATTTTCATTCCTTAAATTGGTGTGAACAGATCTAAGGTGCAACCTCACACCGGAGTCACTGCAAATGCTTATTTTTGTAAAATTAAATAAATAAATTTTGTATTGTGGCAATATGGTTGGTCAGAAAATAATTTTTTATTGACATATGTAGAATTTTTTGCTTTCAAAATGTTGATTTTTACCGGCTCTAGGTCGGTATAAAAAACCCAAAGGGTTTTAGGGTTATTTCCAATATATTTCGGAAGCGCATCGGCCTCCCTCTTCAGGAAGACTACAAAACAAGTCAGCAGATTATCACAATACATTGAAAACAATTTTTACATACAGTTTATAACAAGGCTGCAAACCGGTCCTGAACCGAACCCCTAATATTTTTGACTCCTCGAACCTGAACCCGAACCGGACCACTTTTTCAAAAAATTAGGTTCGGTTCAACATTTTTTGTTGTTCTTCCAACGACTCGTACAGGGAAATATAGAAATTCCTTGTATTCTGACAGCTATCATTCAAGAAGTTCTCAGATCCTACGACATTTCTCTAGGTCAGATTTATACCAAAGACCATCTAATATCTAGGATGCAGCTTTGCTCGGTCGAACCAAGTTCAGTTTCAGACAGCAACCGTCTTCGTCACGAACTCGAACCGTCTGAACTCTGTCTCACTCCAACCCATCAGCCATCATTTGGCGCAAACAAAATACAACCGCGATAGAGAATGCGAACTGCAGAGCAGAAAAGAGATGCAACTATGAAGAATGTAATTTTGATGAAGGTTACTCATGCATCAAAAGCATTTATATATTTGGACTATGACCAAGTTGACTCAAAAGATTTCCTGGAGGACTCTGTAATAACAGTTTGTTGTGCTGCACAAACTCTAAATTTAGTAAGTAGTGCACTTTTTAAGGAAGTTTAGTTTGACATTAGTAGAGTTCGCATACTTATAGAAAAATTTAAACAAACAAAAAATTTAAACAAATTCGTCGAACAAGAATTCATTTGCCCACTAACCAGGCGAACATTTCTCACGTACATCATTTTCTAAAAAATCAGAAAGAGTTAACATGAAAATATGGCAGCGAAAACTAACACAATCATGGCCTAGATGGCGATACAAATTAGTTTAGAGCACTATTTGATAATTTTGGGGGCATTTAATAAATTTCAGCAACAATTCATTGCTCATTTGGGCACTTGTTCACTCTACAAATATTTTTGACAAATGATGTAATGTAAAATTGGCTATACAGTCCCTTAAAGGGGCCAAGCCAAGCTTCTCACAATCTCTTGGCGTGTGTGCTTTAAAATTTTCGCACAAGACAAAGGGACCTACAGTTTAACGCCGAATCCGAACGGCAAAGCTTGATAATTTGCTTTTTCATGGCTAGTTACTTCAATGCTGGCGCCAATAGATGGTGAAGGTGACCGGATGTGTAAAAGCTAATTTCTAAAGAAAGAAAAAATTTTTGATTTGATGTTCCGAGGCGGGATCGAACACAAATGATGTTCGCGCAAATGTTCGCATCCATTGACGAACACTCGCAAGATAGAAAAATTTATATTCTCTACGAACAAAACGTCGAACACAAAAATCTGTCACGAGCACCTCCACTCACGACGAACATTTCGTCGAACAGAACAAATTCGTGTGTGGATGGGCTGCTTAACCTACAAAATGTTCGAACGTTTACTAACACTTAAAGATTTATGGATTCATAATTCCGCAGGATTCACAATTACTGCCAAGTAATTATAATTCTGCTGGCTTTTCCTTTCAGACAATTGTACTGAAATCTTCACAATCAATTTCTAATTACAAACGAGAGCGTAAGTTAAAGTCGACTCTAACCGACTTCGATATACCCGTTATTCATGAAAAAACATGTTTAACAGTGTTCCCGCGTTCTTTAGTGTGACCATCCAAAAAGTAAGCAACATTTTTTTAGGGTGGTAGCGGGGTAGGGCTTGGTTCACTTTTTTGCTTATAACTTGAGAACCGTTCATCCGATCTTTATCATTCTCGGCAAATCGATTCATTTTGCTAATTACTAACTATCTCTAGAAAGAATCCTCTATCTTTAAAACTGTAGGAGATATAATTTTTTTTCCGAATTGCGGGGGCGGGAGGAGGCGTGGCCAAAATTTGAAACAAACTTGATCTGCGTGCAGATAATAGAAGCATTTGTCCCACACATGTCAAACCTCTATCTCTTACAATCTCTGAGATCTAGGTGTTCATACAGACAGACGGACGGACGGACGGACGGACGGACAGACGGACAAGCCTAAATCGACTCGGCTGTTGATGCTGATCAAGAATATATATACTTTATATGGTCGGAAATGATTCCTTCTGCCTGTTACATACATTTGCACGACTTTAGTATACCCTTTTTACTCTACGAGTAACGGGAATAAAAAGATAAGTTTATAAAAGCCATAGGGAGCAATGAACAAATACCAAATTTATATTCTGTATATGATGTTATAGATTTCTTCAACAATTGTCCAAGAGAACATACATCGACCAATGTTTTAAAATTTTGAAAAGATCTAAAAAACGAGGAATTAAAAAAATTGCCCTAACTATACTTGCTGTTCCAGGAACTCAGCCTTGAGTTGAACGAGCCTTTTCCATCCCTTAGTTTGATCTTTCAGATCTAAGAGCTAGTGAAGCCTGGTAAACAGCTCCTAGAAGATATAATGCTTATTAACTTAAACTTTGCAGTTCTCAAAAGTTGTAAATTTCAGCTATTAAATTTTATAACTAAAGTAACATTATTGAAACATACAATGTTACTTAAGCAAATAAGTATTTATAAATCGAAACTATTATTTTATGATCAACAGAACCGAGGTTCGAACCAAAACCTTGGGTTCAGGAGTTCCGAGAACCGGTCCGCGAACCGAACCTTAAGTTTTACAAAGGGTTCGAACCACCGGACCGAACCTTCTGCGAAATTTTAGAGGTTTTCAGCCTTGGTTAATAACACGTCTAGACCGTCTAGAAATTATTGCTTCTTAACTAGATGCCTGTATAAGTGGGCGCAGTCTTCAGTGTTAGTCTTATAGTTAAGTCTCTTGTGCGTTGGCGTGGCACTGAAGTGTAACATTTCAAGAGTAAACCGCCTCCTGTAATTCCTCTCCTATTGTAAGATTGTTGTTTCTTCAAAATTCTGTGAATGTCCGCCTTGAAAACTATGCGAAAATTGGAAAAATCGGTCAAAATATTTTTGTCTTATCTCGCCGACAACTATTAAAATCCGGTGTCAGATCGTCACTACCACATTGTCCACCAATATCGCTTCTATAAAAAGTTTTGTTTTAATGAAATTTGGGTTTTATAAGTTAGCCTTGGTTCACTTTCTAAGAATATACATTTCTCAGTTGCTTTTTAAATCATCAACATCTTAAGTGATATTTTTGAGCGAAAAAATATTAATCACAAAATAATCATTGTTTTGAGTATTGTTTTGTCACTCAGACAATAATCATTAGGCCCGAATTGTGTAGTAACGAGAAAGGCAAAGCTAACTTCGTCTGTACCGAAGTTTTGATACACTTGAAATAGCTTGTCTCAAGGGTTAGCGACTTCGACCAAACTTCGCAGATCAGCTTAAAAACATTACATATTACCCATGACCGTGTTTGAGAGCAGTAATATTGAGAACAAACCAGTTTTTCTCACAAAAACGCATTTTCCGAACGAACATTTGTATGGCAGCTACAAGAAGTAGTCATCCGATCCGGTCGGTTCCGACATATTTGCAGCGTGCAGTAAAAAGAAGTCTCTGTGCAAAGCTTCAGCTCGATAGCTACAAAACTGAGGGACTAGTTCGCGTAGAAACAGACAGACGGACAGACGGACGGACAAAGCTTAATCGACTCAGCTCGTCATGCTGATCAAGAATATATATACTTTATGTGGTCGGAGATGATTCCTTCTATGCGTTGCAAACTTCTGGGCAAAATTATAATACACTTTTCAAGTGTATAAAAATCAAAAATAAGCATTTTGGTATGAGCCAAATGGTAAAATTTAATAAATAATCATTACGTTGGGATTTTTAAAATATAACTTATAATGATTACGGTACCCGTCTGTGAGTCATTTTGCTCTATTAGTCTAATTGAGCAGTGAATTGTTATAGTGGTGCATTTGCTCATATTACACAGCCCAAAGTGTTTTTGTTGCAGGTCTATTTCAATCTGATTATGTTAGTATGGACTGTACTGAACAAAACTGCATCATTGGTTTGTTCTATCAGCTCTTGTTTCTAAGATATAGAGGAAAAAGGAATTTGTTTAACTTTCTGCCCTATAGGATTTATGGACGCCACGCTGCTCATATATATCTGGATTTATAAGTCGTGTTCGACAAAGCACATATCACTGCGTCTTTAAAAAATCTGAAGCGCCATTTAAGTATATCAGAAAATGTCTAAATCAAGTAAGAAAATTCTCGAAAATTAAAATTCAAAATTCTCATAAGAGAGAAACGTTTATCAAATTAAGCCTGTCAAATAACTTGTTAAATATCTCTAAAGAAACTCTCTGACGAAAGTGTAATAGCAAAGTAAATAACGCTAAATATTTTGAAAATTTAGTCATCTTTGGTGTAATTTGATAGCTTTAAGCTGCCTTTACACTTTTAATATATTTTCAAGAAATTAGGTTGAACCTCTCTAAGGAGAATCTCTTATCTAATAGAACCTTTTGCTATTTCATCAATGAAGGCTAAATTTTCGAAATATTTAGAGATATAACATTTTCTATTACACTATCGTCAAAGAGTCTCTTCAGAGATATATGAAATGGCAATGCAAATACTTCTAAGTGTTTAGAAAATGTTATCTTCTTTATATATATAAACGACATATTTCGTTTTTGATTTTTGAAAAATGGATTGATATGTACTCTGTCGTCAATAGCTCATAAATCCAGATGTTTATGCGAAGCGTGGCCTCTACAAATTTTTAAGTGCGAAAAACTTAACAAATTCCTTTATTCCGCCACACCTGGGAAAGAAGCGCTGATGGAGCACAACCGAAACAGTTTTGGAATCAGAGAAAATAAATTTATCATAATTTTGACACTTTCGACACCACACAAAGTTTGACATTTTGTTGACCTGTATTTTCATATTTTGCCCACAAAAACCCCAATCCAGTCACAACAAGAGTCTAACATATGTATAATTACAATAACGGCTTAACCACTGCTAATCCAAAATGAAAAATTTCCAGAAGTGCCGACTTACATTTTATTAAGATCTGCGAAGCATCCACATAGTTCTCATGTGCTTTGTTGGGCTTTCCACAAATCGATTTTAAGCCTGCATCGGTTGCACAATTCCGCCGCAAGATATTGTCAATACTGAACGAACAGTACCTGCCCAAGCTGCGTTTTTTATGATTGCATTCAGATATTACAGTCTTTTCGGAACCACAAGATATACCCATTGCACTCGTTATTTCACTTGAGTCGCAACTAAATGTAGTAGCATCATCATTTGTGACATTGTGGCAAAATGCTCTATTTGTGATTTGCCGGCTCATTTTAATCGGATTCAACCCCCGAAGGTTCCATGTCAAACTAAAATCATAATTTTTATGTGTAATCGCAGCTTTATCAAGACATGAGAGACGAATGTTTTGACTCCGCCCAAAAATTAGCACTTCAGCTTCACACCTTATTAAGTGCGCGTTAAAAATCTGAAAGGGGATGATGAGAACGACCATCTGCTTGCGGCGGCTGTAAAAAAACCACCAATCAAGCAGCGAGGCACCTATCTGCATCTCTGTCCAACCAAATGTACTTCTCACGTCATGTGTTCTCACTTTCATGGTATTTGTTATGGTTAGATAGTTTAGGGTCGACATCAGCACTGCTGCTGCGCGTAAACAACAATCATTTTTAAAGTACAAATTATATCGTTAAAATTTTGAACGCGTTTGATTGCCTAACCAATTTGAGATGTGTTAATGTATTACTACTATTTAAGAAGAATTTTGACGAGACACTCCACTTATTTAGGTGTACGATTACCTGAATATGCCTTGCCTTTGCTAAAGGGAAAATGTAGCGGATCGGCCGGCAGTTAACGTGCCAGTGGCCCAAACTCATGCGTTCTGTTGAATGTCTTGTCAATTGGGTGTAAAATGAAATATTTGTTCATGTATGTGGGCAAATGTACCTGATGCCGCACCCAATATGTCCCATTCACACCCTGACATCTCAATTTGTGTTTAAAATATGTACATTAGACCGGTCTTTTCTGCATAAGATATTCATCATGTGAAGTTGGCTTAAAAAATTCAGTTCATTTTGTTTTATTTAATTTTATTTCAACATCCTAATGTTACAAGTATAAAAACTTAAAGTTAATAACACTGGTCACAAAAATAGATATTGGAATGAATCATGACGAATTGAATTTATATTAAGAAAATATAAAATTAAAAACAATTAATTAAATTATAAAATTAAATTGTGTTTTATATGTAATCTTAACCTAGTATTATTTTATTTTGTTGAACAAAGTGATATTTATCTTTTACTGTAGTGTCTGTTGAGTTTGGCTCGAAATAAAGGTGCGCTTCTAATTGATTTAAGTTTATGTGGCGAGTTATTCCACAGGCGAACAGCATATATAAAGAAGTGCTTTTCTGACGCTTTTAGCTTATATTTTTGGCAAACAACATTGTTGGTCCTTTTAGATGCCGAGAGGTTTAATTTTTCGTACATATAGCCAGGTTCCTTAGAGTGGTCTTAAGCTTGTAAAATCATTAATGGTAAGATTGTATATTTTATAGGAATGGTAAGAGATGCTGTCAGCTCGTCTTTTTTTTTAATTTACCTAGCAATGTCTTTAAATATTACCTTCAGTCTTTGTTTACTTTCGGCATCACTCTGCCCAAAGAGCTCGACTCTATAGAATAGTGACGGTGTCAAATATGGTTTAGCTATTAGAAGTCGGAGGTTTTCAGGTACAAAGTTTTGGGTTTAGTTGTGGCAGAAGGCCGTATGTCCTACCAACTGCCTTGTTAATATGGTTAGTCCACGTCAAGTTCTGGTTAAATATAATTTCTAAGTTATTTGCCTTTTCGACATACTCTATCTCTTCATGATCAATATATAACAATATGCAACAATTTGTTGATCCCGGCTTCTAAATAGTCGATCCTTAAGTAAAATTTCACGCTGAATTCAAATCTGCTCTCAGATATGTGGAAAGTAGAACGGTTCTTGAGATATAGCAAAATTTTCAATTTTAGTGTTTTGAAAAAGGTAGGTCTACTAAAACGCCATTTTCTCTAGTTTCAGTCAACCGATATGTATAAACTTGAACAAAATTTAAAGATAATAAAAAAAAAACGACAGTTGTTTAAAATCCAATCATAAATGACGAAGTTATAGCACTTCAAGGTGGGATTTTTAAAAAAATATTGATAGTTTTTAATTTTTTGTTGCCTTTCATTAAGTTTTTTTTTTCAATCTTACCATAAAAATTGCTCAGTTCTCAGATATTGACAGGATGGGGTAATCTCTTACGAACATTTTTTACCCTTGGTCATCAAAACCGGATGAAAAATAAACGCTATATTCACAATTAAGTAAACATACCTCTTCTTGAGAGTATTATTATTATTACTCATAAGCAAAAAGAAATTAAATACATCAAATTGATAAGCAACACGTTCATAAACCATTGCAGAATTTCAGGGTGTGAAGTGGATAAATTGAAATCCCCAAAGCGTTATTCGCTGACTTCACAATCCAACCTGAGTCTGAGTGGTCGTTTGAATGTGAATATGCAATACAAGAGTCCGCTGATGAGAAGATGTGGTTATCTTCGAAACAGCGATCGTTGTACGGACATACCAATTGCTATTCCAAGTTGTTGTAATTAATCTCTATTGATTTGTGTTGATTACATTGAATTGTAACTCTCCACCGACCTCAAGCCAGCCAGATCCAAAAAGTTTGACAAAAAACAGGTCGCAAAAACCCATATAAATATTTGTATCTTTAATTGAGATTGGCTTGAAATATAAAATGCGTATGAGTATTTCTATGGCTGGCAGGCATGCAAAATTAAGTTTGAAAATAGGGAGTATGACATAGCTTAGTAATTGTCAACTCTTTGGAAAAAAGAGTTCCGCCTATATTTGAATTCGATTTCTTAGATTCCAGGAATCAATCCTGCTATCAGAAGAAGTAAAAAAGGTAGCTAAATCTCATTTAATCTGACTGACTGACTGATTGGCAATCATCGCACAGCCTAAACGGAAAGAGATAGAAAGCTGAAATTTCGACAGGAGTTTCTGTTAGTGGTGAAAGTGCGTACTAAGACGGGGTTTTGGAAAATTCCACCCGTTATTTTTTAATGTTATTTTTCACCCGATTGACTTTAAAATTGGTTTGTATGCAAAGTACGCGAAATTATTCGAAACGTGTTTTCCCGATTTTGGAAAATCCGCCCACGAGGAAAATGGCCGGAAAATTCTGCATGAAAAAAACTATTTTTCATCCGATCCGATTTCATTCGGTTTGTAAGGATAGAATACGAAATAGTTTGAAATGTGATTTTCCGATGTTGGAAAATTTGACTTAACGGTCGGAAAATTCCCGGAAAATGTTTGCATGAAAATAAAACTATTTTTTGTTAGGTCAAAATGAGAATTCATTTGTGTTTTCATTTTTCGGTGTTGGAGGGATGTGGATGGGATGTGGGTGGGATGTGGGCAGGAAGTGGGTAGGATGTGGGTGTGATATGGGCGGGAAGTGGGCGGGGGTGGAAATGATGTGGGCGGGAGGTGGGAGGGATGTGGGTGGGATGTGGGTGGGATTTGGGTGTAGAGTGGGTGGGATTGGGTGGGAGTTGGCGGGAAAACCCATCAGAAAAGTTCGATTTCTGGGTTCTACGGTGTATTATTATATCTAATATTGTTTTGTTCTATACTGTTGAAGGCACAGCGAAGCGCGTCGGGTTATTTGCTAGTGTTAATATACTACAAAATTCAAAACGGTAATGAAAACATGACGGATATTCATTCAATTCCATAAAAAAGTAAAATATGTTAGCGTTTACCTAAAGATCATTAAATATTGGATTATTTATCAGGAAAGTCAACTTAAGCATAACTCGAATAGTTTAAGCATTTACACCCACACAAGTGTCAGATGAATGAACATTTTGAACCAATATTAATAAAAATATACTATATAATATATAATTATTAAGTTTTAACTAAAATTCCATTATATTAAAGTTAATTTAAGTATTATAAAATCTATTTTATTCCCTGTTGTTTTGAAAACCACATATGCAAGTATGATAGAACTAATCAAATGGAAATGCCAAATTCGAGTTTGTTCAAAATAAAATGAAACCATCAATAGTACGCTGGCTCTAGGTCTCGTTATGTTTTCACATAACTTCAAAAAGCAGGAAACACAACACAACACAAAGGAGGCTAGGTGGTCATACAGCTGTTTCACTGGTACCTCTACCAGATCATCAGTGACGTTCGCCTAATGTACTGGCCCCAACGACTCTTACTCCATGCCGGAGCTACCATAATCGTTTGGGAATTCCTAAACGACTTGACAGCAAAATCCGGCACACATAAGAACAGTGCTGGCTGCCAGTACCTTTGTGACTGTGTGTGTTCCCCAAACTTGGCTTTGCTAATGTTAGTGAGAGAGATTTCCTCCCCGCTTCTAACACAGTAACCAATAGTTTGAGTACAGAGTAGCATTCAAACCGGGGTTTTTGTTGCTATAAATGAAACTATTTTTGTTTAGTTTCAGCAACGACGCCGTGCCCGGCGTTTTTTACACATGTGTGTGCTTTAACGACCTTTATAATAATCAAACCATCAATAGTACGCTGGCTCTAGGTCTCGTTATGTTTTCACATGTTTAAAATGTTTATTATATAATAGGGTGTATTACTCATATTGATGTCGATTTCCGTATGAACTTAAGGATTTCGAATTAGAATTGTTTAAGTTTATATGTCAGAGATTACTTGATCAGGTCAAAAGAAAATTGTTATTATCGGGTGTGTTCCAGAAACCTCTAGATATTTTCGTATGAACGATTTGACTTTGAAGGAACTAATCTAGGTGGTCTTTATATGAGAAGATATAAGAAAAAGGTCGGTTACTAGATCATAGGTCAGTAAAAACGGAAGTATTAAATCTACTTGGCCCTAAGCAGTCGGTTAAAAATCACTGAACTTTTGTCATCTAATTTAGTAGCCAGGCATATTTGTAGGACCAAAGATGTTTTCGTACGTATATACGGAAATTGCCGTCGAAATTTTGAACACACTTGATTAACTGAAAACCTTTGTTAATGAATAATCTGAATACTTGTATAAAAAATATATTTCTTTAGTTAATTAAATGAACAAAGAGCGAACCGAACCATAACCGTACCTAAACCCCAAAAACCATGCAATAAACCGAACCGGCGGTTCAAAAACTGTCTGAACCGAACCAGTCCTTATTTCCGAGTGGTTTGCATCCCCGATTTTTATTATTATAAATGCGCAATACATTGTCGGTGAGTTACATCTAGGGATTAAATAGCACTAATTTTGTCATTATTCATAAATTTCTTTACTTAAAACAGGTCGCTCCTGCAAAAACTATAAACAACACATTTAAAGGCCAAATCACTAACAATAATCCCTACCATTAGCAACCAAAGGTATCATGGAGAACATCAATAATAATAATAGAAGTAAACAAAAATAGATTTTCGCTTGTATACTAAATTAAATGTCAATAACATTTTCAAATAAACTTAAATCTAAAGTTGATTTTGGGGGTGACATTTTACACAAAAGGCAAGCAAAAACCAGGGGTTCGTAAGCTTACGGCTCAGGTCTTCCTCCCTACGATATACAAAGTCAGTGCATCTGAAGTACTGAGATCGTAAGGAGAAATGCGGAACCCGAAGGCTGCCGCGTGACGTCACCCAAACGGTTAACGGTTACAACAACAACCCCTGAGTTTCTCGGTGTTTCTTAAGACAAACAAAACGGAACCTTCAGGTTTCCCCATGCCTTCTGATGTGACAAGTTGGCATGAAATATGGACTTCTGTCATGCATCCAAGTCCGACTGGGTAGAGCGTATGAGTCAGTTCGCGAGCGCATGTGTGTGTACGTGCGTTTGTGTATGTGTGTCTTAGTTGTACAGGGAATTTTGAAGTAGGGCCACTCGACTGCAACGCTCAAAGTTGCAACAGAAATCATAAGCCCGCTTTTCTATAAGATGGTTCAACATCTTGTACGTCGAACTCCAAAGCGTAGGACAATCAATTGGCGGTTTAGAAAAAGATGTTTTGGGGCCTTATTTCATTTCTTCTTTTGGGGACTTATTTCATTTTGAAATCTTATTTAGGAAATAATGCCCCAAAAATGAAATAGCACCCCAAATTTGAGAAAAATCGTTGTTTTGTTTGGAGATTAATATGACGAAGTCTGAAATAATAATATTCAGGCGAGGCGGGCGTCTAGCAGCAGCTGAAAGAGCTGTTTTAAAGAGGTCGATAAGTTCCAGCTTTTCTTTTTAAAAAAAAAATTTAAAACCAGCCTCCAACAACACCGGACTATGCACTCGCTTTGGAAAGCAATGTGGAGTATGCCCACCTTTTCTCTTTTGGACAACATGTCAATTATATTGCCAAGGTTCTTTTTGAGTATAAGTCCGAACGGCTTCCAAATCTACTAGCTAAAAAAATCCTTTAAAAAAAATATATTTTGGGCCAAGGAATTAAAAGCGTTGTGCGTCTCAAATTGCTTAGATTGGCACGACTTGGAAATCTCGAGGTCCCAATGGAACGGATTATGCGCACAAATGCTGGCTACGCTAAAAAGCACTCAGAAGGATTTATATTTGCAGCGGAAAAACAGTAGTATCACCAGATTCTATAAATATATATAGGAGAAAGGTATTTGAATATAAGGCCGAGAGACATTTCGTGGGTGATGAAAGCCAGATGTGATATGATTTTGCTCCAGGGAAACATTTACCAGCAATTGGAAAGCCATATCTGCCCCCTATGCAATACAGGAGAATCTGAAGATATCCAGCATTTTCTGGGAAGATGTCCTGTACTAAGGGGGTTCAGAGTTCTGCACTTTGGTCAAGCCATCTTGGATACAAGCGCCTTAATTGATGTGCTTAACTGTTCAAGCGCAAACGATTGGACGAATTTAGTCAGGTTCCTAAAATCAACATTGGAGTATAGGAAACAAATTTTGACAGTATTATTGTAATTATGTTCAACAAACTTTAAACGTAAAAAAAAGCAAATTTAAATTTTATAACATGTTTTTAATTGTCTTAGTACTTTATTTGTTAAATTAAAAGGCTGACGGCTAAAAACCATGCCTAGATTAATTAATTTATTTTGTTCACCTTTAGCTAAACGTTTATTGTACAACCCAAGAAAAAAAAAAAATTAATTACTACTACTATTAATTATTATTATTGTTATTAATTATGTAGATGCTAATTACAAAGATATGCAACATTTTGTTTCATTTATTTCGAAAATTTGAAAAAACCGTAAAATACACCGTTATTTTCACCAAGAAAAAAAACGTTTTAAAATTTCTTTCTCTCTTGGATGATGTAACCTAATATATAGCAAATTCAAAAAGTGTTAATTTATCAAAATCTGTTGGAAATTGTAGAAGTTATTAGCATTTATCCAAAAAATGAGCAATGTCAGTTTTACCGTTCAAGTGGTATTAAAAATGTCTATGGTCCGTTTTGCTCCCTCGTTGGTGTGCACAGTTTTTGAATTTGCTGAGAAGCTTTTAGAGTTCAGCACAGACACTAGTTTATCCGTTGTATAAAGATTTTGGTCGGACTCCTAGGTAACTGAACATCTGTATCAGCCGATGACTTACAAAACTTTCAAGAACACGCTGAAGAGCGAAATTCCTTCCGTCAAAGTGGACTTAACGACCTAAAAGGAGATCTAGATCTTTCAAAAGCAAAATCGGAAATTTTAGCATTACGTTTGCAAGAATAGAATTTTTTAAAGGATGATGTCAAAATATATACTATATCGGAAAAAGCTTAATGCGAAGTATTACTTGAAAATAAAATATTATTTGGTTTCGAAATGATGTGTGTGGTTTGTTTGAGGATTTTATTCGAGTGGCATTTGTTTATCGAAAGTGTTATATATGTAAAACAATATTCATCTATCGATATCACTCATTGATCAAATTGTATGCTCATCTCTATTTCGATATGCACATCGACAATAAATAGTCTGCCGCGCACGCTCAACGAGCACGCATCATCTAGCTCTAAGAAAAACGCCTTTTTTTGGCTACAAACATAACAATTGGCGACGAGGATTAAAAAAACCATTACAAAGTGCCGCAAAAGAGATTGTGTGTAAATTTGCTTCTGTCGTGTCGGTAGTCTACTTATCCGTGAAGATTCCGGGCGAAGAAAACTTTAAAGCGTTGCTTGAACAACAGCAACTTTTCGCGAAAAACATGTTAGAGCAACAACAAACGTGGATGAAACAAATTCTTGAGCAGACCAATGCTAGTGGTTCACGCCGCAATCCGCGCGAATCGACTATACAATGTCCACAAATTCATAATTTCAACAAAGACCAGCAAAATTGGGAGTCTTACAAACAGCAGTTTTATTGCATACTCTGTGACCTGTGAGGACAAACAAAAAGCATATTTCCTCTCGTGGATAGGTGCAGATATTTTTGAATTGCTTAAAAATCTGTTTGGCAGTGAAAATTTGCTTGCATTCTCGTACATGCAAGTGATCGAAAAATTAACGGAACATTTCCAGCTAAAGCGACATGTCGTCGCCGCTCGCTACGAATTTTTCAAAAGGGACATGAAAAATTCACAAACACATAGAGAATGAATAGCTGAGCTTCGTGGAATTGCGCGCAACTTCGTTGACGAAATGATTCGAGACCAGATAATAGTGCACACGCCATTTGATCCAGTGCGTGCTGCTGCTCTCTCTCTAGAAAGTGCAACCAACTCTTGAAGATGTGCTTGTAATCGCCGAAGCAACAACAAAAACGGTTGCGACAATCAAAGAAATTAGTGAAAAACCCGTAAACTTTGTGCAAACATACAAACAACAATTTCAGAAAAAGGAAAACAAAAACAGTGTAAAATCATGTTCTGGGTGCGGGCATTCTCATTCGAGAGTGAAATGCAAGTTCCGACACGCCATATGCTACAACTGTGAGAAAAAAGGGCACATATCAGCCGTTTGTATGCAAAGCAAACGTAACAACAAAGACAACGCAAAAGATGATCGAAACAACAAAAATTATAAAAAGCAAAATCAAAGAAGCAAAAGCCATGCAAATTCAATCGACGTAATCGAAGTGCACAGTGAAACCGGTATAGTGAAATTCGAATCAAATTAAAATCTAATTGATGTCGAAATTTTCCAGCAAGTAATATCGTTTCAAATGGACTCTGGTGCCACAGTTTCAATAATTAATTACAATACGTACAAAAAGCTTAATTGTCCAAAGCTAGATAAATGCTCTCGTGTCTTACATGCATTTGGTTAACAAACAATTCCGATTTTGGGCGAGTTGCACACGGTCGCAAAATGTGGAAATAAAGTGAAGCAAATAACATTGACAGTAACAGGCATAGATCAGTCAAACAATTTGTTCGGATTGGATCTATTTAATGTGTTCGGTTTTGTGATTCAACAGGTTTCAAATTTGGTTGAAGACTACGGCCCTGAAATATCCAAATTGTGCGAAAAATACAATGAAGTATTTGAACCAGCCCTCGGGGTGATAAAAGATTTTAAAGCAAGTGTATTACTAAGAGAAAATGCCACTCCAAAGTTTTCTAAGCCAAGACAAATACCATTTGCTCAATTATCCAAATTCAAAGCAGAAACCGAAAGACTTACATAAGCAGGCATCTGGAAGCCGATCAAATTCAGCAATTGGGCATCCCCAATATTACTAGCGCCAAAACCAGTCGGTTCGCTACGTATATGTGGTGATTTTAAACAAGCTGTCAACTCGCAAATTGACATTGAACAATATCCGTTACCAACACGTGACTCATTATTGCATAAAGTACGTAATGGTAAGCATTTTTCAAAAATTGATTTAAGAGACGCATATTTACAAATGTAACTGGATGAACAGTCAAAGCAACTCATGGTCGTCAATACACCACTGGGTTTATTCCAATATCAACGACTGCCATACGGTATAGCAAGCGCTCCAGCAATTTTTCATCGTTTTCTGGAACAACTTTTAAGCGATGTAGAAGGTTGTGGAAACTATTTAGATGACATCATCATCACAACACCAAAAATGGAGTTGCATCTTAGTCGTGTTGAACAAGTCTTATCAATACTTCGCGACAATGGTATCAAATTTAAAAGAGAGAAATGTTTCTTCCTGCAAGAAGAAATTGAGTATTTTAGGTCGACCCATAAGTGCAAAAGGCGGCCTTCCTGATCGTTCTGTACTAGAAGCAGTCAGAGAGCTCAAGCCATCGTCTAATTAGCAAGAACTAGAAGCGTTCATGGGCAAAGTAAACTATTACTACAATTTTATCCCCAACTATTCACAGTTGGCAGCTCCCCTGAATCAACTCCGCAGAAAAGGCGTTCCTTTCACATGGAAGTCTGAACAGCAGCAAGCTTTTGAAGCTTTAAAGTCACATATTGTAAACGCTACACAATTGTCTCATTTTGACGATGAATTTCCGTTAGCCCTAGCCGCAGATGCTTCATCCTACGGTATCGGTCGAAAATTTATCCTCATTACTGATCACAAGCCGCTTGTAACTATTTTCAACCCGAGTAAGAGTCTACCGCAAACGACTACAAAGAGGTTACTGCGTTGGGCAGTCATTCTGATGGCTTACAACTTTCACATAAAGTATCGATCAACAACCGCTCATGGAAATGCAGACGCATTATCACGCCTACCTTTAGGTACATACGATCAATTTGACAAAAAGGAAGCATGTTACAACATAAACTTGTTGTCCCCACCGATCAATGCAGAAGTTATAAAGCAACATTCTGAAAAAGACAAATCTCTTCGAGAAGTAAGCAGCTATGTAACCAATGGTTGGCAAGACAATCTTCCGTCATGTGACCAGGATATTAGTGCATATTTTAACCGCCGGTTTGATTTATCAATCATCAACAATGTGTTATGCCTAAACACAGATGCAAATCGTATTATTATTCCTGGGTCCTTACGCCAAAACATAATCAAACTCCTACATGAAGGACATTGGGGTATATTTAAGATGAAACAACTTGCAAGAAACATGTCTGGTAGCCTGGTATATATTCTGACATTGCTAATTACACAGCTTCATGCGCCATATGTAAGCAGTCAAATCCTGCTCCAGCTTAAAAGTATGAGAGCTTGCCAAATGCAAAATCCGCTTGGGAAAGAGTACATATCGACTTTGCCGGCCCAATCTTCGACTCAATGTGGCTTATTGCGTTGATGCATTTTCTCAGTTCCCTTTCGTAACACAAATGCCATCAACTACAACTGATCATACGATCGCAGCATTATCAGCTATCTTCGCAATCGAAGGATATCCTATCACCTTGGTTAGCGATAATGGACCTCAGCTGACATCAGAAGCATTCAACGAATCCATTCAACAGATCCATTTCATCCAGCTTCGAATGGTTTAGCAAAACGTTTCGTACAGACATTCAAGACATCAGTCAATAAGAATATTCATGATGGTTTCTCAACAAAGGCAGCAGTTGTCAAATACCTTGCATCGTATCGCTTTACGCCTAATCTACAGGGTAAAACAAACTCCAGCAGAATTGCTCCATAATCGCCCAGTTCGTACGCTACTCACACAGCTTTTCGAGCATCCCTTAAAGTCTGAAGAAAAGAATCAAAACACTGCTAAGTATTCTGTAAACCAGAAAGTCTATGCTCGAAACTATTCTACAGGAGAAAAATGGATGGAAGCTGTCATTGAACGTCAAATCGGAAAAATGAGTGAGCAAGTGGATGTCACAAACGCCACGTCAACCAACTTAAGCCAAGGTTCACAACCAGAAACACGAAATTTGCCAATCAAGAATTCATGTGGCTCCTTGATCCTATCTCAATCAACCAACCGTCACCTGAACCAACACAAGCAAGTCAAGATGAGCAGCCTACACCTCCTTTGGTACAAACTTCTTCGCCTAATGTAGAACCAAATCCGGATTCTGTACTGCCACAGCCTGAAGTATCGAGGTCATTCAATCAACGTCGTTCCGGCATACCAATCAGCAGAAGTGCTAGACCCCGCCATGAAGTCCAGCGCTTTTCACCTTAGAATTTCAGATTTGTTAGTATTAAATTAGGGTGGAGATGTGATATATATGTAAAACAATATTCATCTATCTATGTATGCTCATCTCTATTTCGATATGCTCATCGACAATAAATAGTCTGCCGAGCACGCTGAACGAGCACGCATCATCTAGCTCTAACAAATACGCGTTTTATTGGCTACAAACACAACAGAAAGTTTAATCTTAAAGCGATATTGTTGCACCAGGGAAACATCAAGCCTTCGATACCGCTAGAGCATGCCGTTAACATTGAAAAATTCCATAAATCAGTGGCCATATTGCTTGATTAGATCAACTACAAGAAACACAAGAAGAAAATTGGCGCAGACCTCAAAATTATTGCAATAGTTTTAGGATTGCAACAAGCATTTACTAAAAACATGTGATTTTTGAGCAAATGGGACAGTCCAGCACTCAACGAGCTGTACATGTTCGAACGTAATGAAAAGAAAGCCGGACCAACCGAATTATACAGTTGACCAAGAAAAATAAAGTTACTGCCACCACTTCAAGTAAAACTGGGTTTGTTTAAAAAGTTTGTAAAGGCTCTACAAAAAGATAGTGATGCATTTGCATATCTGAAGAGTGTGTTCCCTAACCTATCCGAGGCAAAGATCAAAGAGGGTGTGTTTGTTGGGCCGCAAATTAAAAAAACTTTTGAAGGACTCCCAATTCAAGTTAATGTTGTCCAAGAATGAGGAGGACGCAGGGAATTCGCTCTGTAGTGTTGTCATTTCATTTCTTGGAAATTTCGGAAGTCCTAACTAGAAAATACGTAATGTTTTTATGTTATAGTAAGTTTTCATTATTTTCAAACGCTGCAAACAGGAGTAAAAATGTCGTTGAAACTTCATTTTTTGGATTCTCATTTCGATTTCTTTCCTGAGAACCTCGACGATGAGAGTGATATAAGGATATAAGGATTTGGAACGCCGCTATCAAGGATATTGGGGGATGCTATGATGGGTGACTTTTGTTGGTTTCTCACGGGAGAGAAAAACTTTGCACACAAACGGCGGAACAAATCAAACTATAGACATTTTTACTACCACTTGAAAGGTAAAACTGAAATTGCTAATTTTTAGATAAATGCTAATAATTTTTACAATTTCCAACAGATTTCGATGAATTAACACTTTTTGAATTTGTTATATATTATGTTACATCATCCAAGAGAGAAAGAAATTTAAAAAAAAATTGTTCTTGGAAAAAATAAAGGTGTAATTTGCGGTTTTTTTAAATTTTCGATAAAAATGAAACAAAATGTTCAATATCTTTGTAACTAGCATCTACACTATGAATTTGACATTAAAATAATGTAAGAATGATTGAAAGATAATTTTATTTGCATTAATTTGGTGAATAAAACTTATTCATAAGTTGTTTCACACTTCAGATATTTCAAATTAAGTGAGAGGTCTTTTTTCGAAAACGCAAAAAAGGTATTTTCAAACTATCTCGAAATCTGTTCTAATGAGAAATTATATGAATTTAAGCTCTATATTCGGATTCAGAACGTTATTTTACATAAGGAATGACATCAAATTGTAGAGGATGAAAAATCGTGTTAACTTGTGTTATCACTCAATTCGGAGACATCATGCCAGAAATGATCATTTTTTGTATGAAATGCCCCTATTTACTTTAGGTCGGAGATGCTTTCTTTTATGCGTTACAAACATCCCTCTCCAATGGTAAATAATCGCCGAAGCCGCCACCTAGCTTTGGGCAGCGGAGAAGGAGGTTACGGTAGCCAATTCAGGGAACCGGTTGAAAAAAACATGCTACACTGAGGAAAAAATACTCTGAAATTTTAATAGTTCCACTTTGACTCTAACATTTTTACCATTGATTCACTTTATATTAAATATGAAAATAAAATATTTTTTAAAATTAAATTTTTCAGTCAATTATTTTGTTCTGAATAAAGAGCAGGAATCCCATTGGAGCCACCACCAGCTGGGCTCTGAAAAACAGTGATCTACAATCGTCTCAGATACAACTTGTATCAAATTGAATCTACATTAAACCACTTGTTACTCTGAATTTCAGATTCCCTAAATATCGCGCCAAGAAAACTAAATATGTTTTTAGTTAAATCAAAGAGCAAATTAATGGATTTTAATAAAAACGAGAAAGGCAAAGCTAACTTCGTCTGTGCCGAAGTTCTGATACACTTGAAAAAGCATGTCTCAACGGTTAGCGACTTCGACCAAACTTCGCAAATCAGCTTAAAAACATTTAATATCACCCATGACCGTGTTTGAGAGCGGTAATATTGACAACAAAACAGTTTTTCTCACTAAAACTCATTTTCCGACCAAACATTTCTGTGGCAGCTACAAGAAGTAGTCATCCGATCCGGTCGGTTCCGACATATAAGCAGCGTGCAGCCGAAAGAAGACTCTGTGCAAAGTTTCAACTCGATAGCTTCAAAACTGAGGGACTAGTTTGCGTAGAAACAGACAGACGGACGGACAGACGGACGTTCGAACATTCGAACTACAAAGCATAAAAAACTTATTCAGTTAAATCTTCGAAACTTAAAAACTTCTGATTTCAACAATAATCGTTAGAAAAAGATTTTAGGAAGACGCGTTGAGTTCTGTGCTCATCGGTCATTGGGCTTCTAATGCCAGAAACCACACTTTTTATAGCGGATACGGCACGGAGCTTCCCGGTGTAATAAGATATGACAATGCCAAGTCAGAAAGCACTGGCAATGCGTCTTTCTCTGCAATCCAGAACTTAATAGGGTCCCGTTCCAGGGCAAACAACGAAAGATTAAAATACAGATCCAATAACACAGGCCAACAAAATGACCACTTTTGTGAGGTCCAGCCTTATTTGCATTAAATTCTGATCCCGTTTTGTACACTGATTCCAAAACTGGTCTCGGTTTTTCTCCATCAGCTCTTGTTTTCAAAATATCGCGGAAAAATCATTCTGCATTTTTTTTGGCTTTTAAAAAATTTTGGAGGTTACACCGAGCAACAATATCTGCATTTTTGAGCTCTATGCGACAGTATACATATTAAGGTCGCCTAAAAAAATCAATGGAGCAGCATCAGCAAACCCAAAAGCGCCTAAATTGGCCTTTGAAGAGAAATTTTCATCAAATTATAGCAAATTTTTCAAACTTAATCGCCGTATACCAGCCATTTGGGGTGGTTGAATTTTAATTAAAACCACTTTAGCATGTAGCCCAATGGTTCTTCTAATTTCACAAATTTTGTTGCATTAAAATCTTCTTGATGGACAAAGTTACAGGCGGTTAATCCCGAAAAAGTTAACTAATAATTTATGGCAGGATAACTAGATTGATACACAAAAAGTATATAGGAAATATTAAAAGACTACTTGATCTAACATAGACCTTGCATTAATTGTCATGCAAATGTACAATAACATTCAATCAGTACTAGATTAAAACGATTTGCCACAAAATTCATATTTGCTTAATATCAAACAACCTCTCGAGAAACATTCAATTTTATGAATTGGGCTTCAAATGGGACAAGTGAGTCCACTGTCAAAAAAAACAGGGGGAAGCAACCTTGGGTTCGACCGAAGTTCAAGTTTATATACCCTTGCAGCATGAAACATGCCTGCCAGTTTGTTATATGGCAGCTATACGATATATTCGTCCAATTTTGATCAAACTCTCCATAATTGTGTTGAAACAGATAATATTCATAACTGGAAAGTATACAGACGCCATCATTGAAAACAAAAAAATTACCTTAATTTGCTAAAATTTGTTTACATAATTCAATTAAAAGTTCTTTCTATGAACAATTTTTGAAGATCGATTTTTATATTCGGGCCAATTAACTGTTGTAACCACTTAATTCAAAGTAAAACTAAAAATTCGAACTTCCAACTTATGACTTATCTCGTCAAATGTCGTCAAATGAAGCGATTTTTTGCACTACCTTGCATTCATTGCTCATTCCTCCAAATAATAAGAGTGGTCAATTTCCTCGACATATGCATTCGTTTCACAGATAGAGTCTTTACTGAAATCTCTTTCCGCCAGGCATTTGTTGAAGTTTGGAAAATCGTAATAGTCACAAGGAGCTTACTCCGTAGATTATAGTAATTGCGGTACTCATTTGACCCATTTGTAGCCTAATTCATAAAATTTTAATGTTTCTTGAGAGGTTGTTTGATATTAAGCAAATATGAATTTTGTAGCAAATTGTTTTAATCTAGTACTGATTGAATGTTATTGTACCTTTGCATGACAATTAATGTAAGGTCGAGGTTAGATCAAGTAGTCTTTTATTATTTCCTATACACTTTTTGTGTATCAATCTAGTCTTCCTGCCATAAAATTTAATTCATTTTTCGGGATTAACCGCCCGTAACTTTGTCCATCAACAAGATTTATATGCAAAAAAAATTGTGAAATTAGAAGAACCATTGGGCTACATGCTAAAGTGGTTTTCATTAAAATTCAACCACCCCAAATGGCTGGTGCACGGTACACGGCAATTAAGTTTGAAAATTTTGCTATAATTTGATGAAAATTTCTCTTCAAAGGCCAATTTAGGCGCTTTTGGGTTTGCTGATGATGCTCCATTGATTATTTTAAGCGACCTTAATATGTATACTGTCGCATACAGCTCAAAAATGCAGATATTTTTGCTCGGAGTAACTTCCATAATTTTTTAAAAGCCAAAAACACTGCAAAATTGTTTTTCCGCGATATCTTGAAAATAAGAGCTGATGGAGAAAAAGCGAGACCAGTTTTGGAATCAGTGCACAAA
This sequence comes from Lordiphosa stackelbergi, assembly GCA_018904235.1. Taxonomy (NCBI): domain Eukaryota; kingdom Metazoa; phylum Arthropoda; class Insecta; order Diptera; family Drosophilidae; genus Lordiphosa; species Lordiphosa stackelbergi. The sequence goes on from JAEIFU010000554.1 coordinate 87,742, forward strand.
ACTGGATCAGAATTCGTCATCAATAAGGCTGGACCAAAATGGCTGGTGGCCAGTGTAATTTATTCCCCTGTCCTGGTGATTGTTGAGTAAGCAGTGGCTTGAAGACAAATAGAATCAATTGATCCATTTCTCACAAAATAAGCTGTAACCGTCAGATAGGCCTTGTTAGAGTTGGTAATGGTAAATAAAGACGAGATTATAAATTTTAATGATTTTGCATATTACCCAAATAAAACACCTTGTCGTTGGCAAGTGGGGGTGGGGATGGATAGATTATACTAATTAGAAATACACACCTTTGAGCGACTTGGCATTTTATACAAGGGCACGCATTTGCTCATAAGGTACAAAAACCCTTTCTTTTCCACACAGCGGACAGGAAGATTGTCCTTGTATATCATTCGTAACACAGCTTCCGATATTTCATATGATTTACGTCCATTATCTGCAATCAGACACACGTACATTATTTGTTAAAAAAATTCAATTATTTAGTTTCCATATTTTCCTTTGAAGGCTCCCATATTCTTTAACGCATCTACTTCTAATGTCTGGTTTGGTGGAATTTTCGTCTAAAAAAATCAAAGATTTTAAATAACCTTTTCCGGTTTTCACATATTTCTTCGATTTCAAATGAAAACAAAATCGAACGATTTGCATTCGATTTGTAATGCGAATGATTCATTCCCCAAGTGTTTCCTTTGACGTCTTTTCACCTCAATCAGCTGGTGCAGCAAAACAAAAAAACAAAAACACGCGGTATAGTCAAGGAAGTTGATTCAGATATAAAAAAGCTGTTTATACGGAGGTGCCACAGAAACCTCTTCCAACCAAATTCCAACCGAATTCCAATTAAGGTGCCACAGAAATTCTTATTGGTTGGTTTCAAACCTCTAATGTTTTGTTAGGAGATTTTGCAAAGCTCTTTTCTCACTAGCGCCTTTTGTCGAAGTGGCGCCCTCTACATGACAGCGAGCGGATTAAGGGATGAAAACTAATACCTCATGTTTGGCGACAGCAAATTTTTAAATTTTTCATTATATTGTTGGAGAATGCGACTTAAGATTGAATTATTATTTAAAAATGCTTCATAAACATATAACACAATCAAAAAATTTCAGTTAATCATTAAATTAACCCACATCTAAAATAAGGGAAATTTTTTGGTGAGAGATTCAGCCCTGTTGGAACATCAATAGGAACATCTGGTGTTCCAACTAGATTTTCTAATTAGAAAATGAATTCTCTAGAAGTTCTGTGGCACCAACGAATTTTTCGAGAGATGTACAAACCAACCGTCGGCAAAATCCTAGAGATTTTTGTGGCACCCCCGATAATGTCGATTTTATTTTTAATGGCATCTTACGAGCATGTTCGGAGGCAAAAAATGTATGCTCTTCAAAAAAACCTGCAACTGCTAGCTTCTACGTGCATAGTGGATCTTTGTGAACATCAGTACGAAAGAGCTGCATTTTTTAATCTATTTAACCCCTTATATCATAAGCCACATCATCTTTAGATTTATTCAATCCTATAGAGTTGAAAAGCGGAGCTTTCCAATGCTTCTGAGCCGGATTGGACCGGAGTCTGATTACACAGGCCAACAAAATGACCAAATGTTTGAGGTGCAGCCCTCTTGATTAAAAATATGATAAGTTTATGCTCACTGATTCCAAAACTGGTTTCGGTTTAGCTCCGTCAGCTCTTGTTTCCAAGATATGGCGGAAAAACGAAAAAGTTGAATTTTTGGCACTCTAGGATTTATGGAGGCCACACAAGGCATAAATATGAGAATTTATGAGCTATATGCGATAAAGTACATATCAATGCATTTTTTAAAAATCCAAGGCGCTATATAAGTTCAGCGGAAAGTGTCTAATTTGGCCTTTAAAAACAGACATCTTTCGATTTATGGCATTTTTTACAATATAAATCATCCCGTTTAAGCTAGCGCGGTTATTGGATAATTATTTTCGCCATCTGAGCATATGGCTAAACATATGATCTAGTTTTGTGATTTTTATGGCATTTAAAACAGTTGGTTTGGCAAAGTTATAGTCTGTTAGAGACGAAAATAAATATTTAAATTTATAGGAGGAAAACTAGATTGTCGCTCTAAATCTGTATAGGAACTGTAAAGAGGCTACTTAATTAGGCATAAAGTGTTATATGTTTACATGTAGATGATAAATTCTATTTTGAAAGAAGTAGCCTTGTCACAGTTCCTATAAAAAATTTTACTGACAATCTAGTTTTCCTCCCATAAATTTAAATATGTATTTTCGTCTTTAACAGGCTATAACTTTGCCAAATAAACTGATTAAAATGCCATAAAAATCACAAAATTAGATCATATGTTGGACTATATGATCAGATGGCGAATATATTAATCCAAGAACAACGCTAGCCTGAACGGGATGATTTATTTTGATGAAAATGCTATAAATCGAAAAATGTCTGTCTTTAGAGGAAAATTTAAACACTTTCCGCTGTACTTATAAAACGGCAATGATTTTTTAAAAATGAATTGATATGTACTTTATCGCATATAGCTCACAAATTCACATATTTATGCCTAGTGTGGCCTCCATAAATCCTAGAGTGCCAAAAATTCAACTTTTTCGTTTTTCCGCCATATCTTGGAAACAAGAGCTGATGGAGCTAAACCAATGATACAGTTTTGTTCAGTGCAATCAATATCAAAATAATCAGATAAAAATAGACCTGCACCAAAAACACTGTTGGGCTGTGTTATTCTTTAATCCCGAAGTCAACTCAATTAGCGGCTGTGCTGAGATTTTTGGTCAAAATCATGACGTAAACATTGGAAGAAGCACGTTTTCCAAAATACTCCATGAAGTGATTTGCCAACTTGAACAGACCATTTGTGCAGAAAATATCGGAGTTCAAATGACACAATAGCAAATAACAGAATCCAGAAACTATTTTTATTCAAAATTCATGATACCAGGAGTAATTGGTTGTGTAGACAACACTTACATTAAAAAAGTCAAGCGGACGAAGGATGAATCACTATTTATGAACCGAAAAGGATATTTTAGTCTAATCGCAATGATGGTAAGAAATAATTTAACTAAAAATTGGGCAGTAATTCCCCTCACACACAAAACGTGGAGCTGAGCAGAGCTAGCAGAGCTTACGAATTTAACATACAAAATTCTCCTCTCAGCTAAGCTGTTGGTGTACGGGCTCTCTATGTGCTTAATGCGTTTGATTTTCCAAAGCTGATATGATACTCTCCGCTCCGCTGTCTGTGTGCGGTGAGCCTTAGTGCAGAATTGATTGTTTTTCTGTTTTTAGGTTTGCAACTACAATATGGAGATTTTAGCTGTTGATGCCACTCAACCTGGTTCTTGCCACAACTTGTTTGTGTGGAGTAATAGTGAGGCCAGAAATTACTTTTCCACTCCTAGAAATGGTTATTTTTTTATCTTAGCTGACTACGCCTACTCTCTTGAACCCTTTGTGTTGACACCTTATAGAAGTCCTGAAAGCCAATCCGTGCAGTATGCATTCAACCTAAAGCATGCAGCTGCCCTCAACATTGTTGAGCGAACTATTGGACTTTTAAAAAGCAGATTTCGATCCACGCAAGCTACTCTATTTTACGAGCCAAGATTTGTTTGCAGTCTAATCAATGTTAGTTGTGCACTGCATAATATTTGTCACGGGGGGAACACACCAATGCCAGATGAAATTGCTGATGGTTATGACCAGAATAATGATCTAGTAATTGATAACACAGATAGTTTTGAAGATGATAATCAATATGGTGCTTCAATAAGGGATGAAATAGCCCGAGCATTTATTTTAACTTAAAAAACTAATAATAATAATGAAATTGAGTTCTTTTGGGCAGGGACCGAAAATAACTGTTATGATAATAAATTTTAACCAAAAAAGTCACGGTGAAGGAAGTTAGCTGCGAATACGAGAAATGTACCATTGTTCAAGTCTTTGCAAGCCCTATGAAATTAGGACATAAAGGGTTATTCATAACTTTTAAAATAAAAATTTTTTTATTTTTTTTTTTATATTTTTTATAAAAGTTTTTTAAAAAGTTTTTTTTTTACAAAATTGATTATAAGTGTTATTTGTCAACGTTTATTTTTAACCCTTTACATGACATCAGCTCCGATTTTCATGATTCTTTTTTTGTTTGGTAGACAAATGAAAATAAAAAATACACTTTATTTTATTTTATTTCAGTTTTAGTTTTTTTTTTTCAAAAAAAGGGTGTGATGCATTTCTGCATCAAATGTGTTTAAGGAGAAAGTTCTCGCCGAACTGGCCCATAGCATGAATTTCATATTCAATAAGCATTTACATGATTTTGAATTTATTTATTTATATAATATGTATTAATCTAAATGGAAATTTTTAAAACAATTATTACGTTTATTAAAGCATAAAAAAACGCCACATTTTTCGCACTCCGTTTGGGAGAATCCAGTGCAGTTTGGATACTTGCAGCGCAGCCTTTTGTCAGTCCAAACAGGCCAATGCCCGAATTGATCCTGTCGAACCATTTTGTCTGGAATTTCCTGCGAAGGTCCTTTTAGCTTCTTTTCATCCAATGCATGTTGGATACAAGAGCCACGTTTTCCTTTATTTTTTGTAGCGTCCAATTTAGTCAACGCTTCTGCTATTTGTAGTCGAAAATCAGCTGAATTAAGCAACTTTTCAGTGGACGCCTTAGCTTTGTGAACTCGCTTGTATAAAAGCCAAGCATTGCTTACAGTTAAGTCTAGAAGGTGGTAAAAGACTCTAACTTGCCACCTTTGACTTCTAATGGAAATTTTGTACCTTCCTATAATGCTGTCAATCAGGTCGACGCCTCCCATATAGCTGTTATACTGCGACACAGAAAACGGACGTTCGATGACAATATGCTGTTTTTTTAAGACGATCGAATCGACGTGCAGAATCCTTGGGAACAACTCCAGCATAATTAGAAGCCAATGTAACTACTTTGTTGTCCATCCATGATGTTAACGATATGTCAACTCCGTCATAATTTGTGACATATTCCAAACAGGTGCCACGTGGAATTTTCTTTCCATTTGAGAAATCATCCAACTTGCAATTTGGAATTCTGTTCTTCCTAATTGTACCCAATGCCAAAATTCCGTCATCAGCTAATAGTTTCAAGAGAGGCAAGGATGTAAAATAATTATCAAAATATAAGCGATAGTTTTGGTGCCTTGGTATTTCTCTGGCCAATCTCACAACGCAATTGGATGCAGCCCCAAGGTCAGGTTCTTGTGGCAATACGATGTTTTCTTTGCCTGTATCAAATTCGAATTTGTAGCAGAAGCCAGAAATACCGCTTAGCAACCAAATCTTATATCCCCATTTATGAGGTTTGTTGGGTAAATACCTCTTCATTTGGTTTCGAGCTTTGGTAGAGCAGATTTGCTCATCAACGCACAGGAACTGCTCCATTGCTACTTTACCGAAATTTGTGTTCAGTTTCTCTACAACTGGCCTTATCTTAAAAAGTCGGTCATGTCGAGGATCAGTAGGAGGAACAATGTTGACGTTATTGTTAAAATGAATGTGAGTTCTTAATTCCTCGAACCGTTTTTGCGACATTACATTATGGACTGCAGGAATTCCAATACTTTGGGACCAGTATTTAGGTACATTGGGTAAGCGTCCAATAGACATATAAAAAATAATGCCTACAAATTGACGAATTTCCAAAGAGGAGAAGGTAAGATTTGAACTTGGATTCTTTTGATGCACGTAGAGATTGGTTTCATTTCTTATTTCCTCAAATAATGATTTAGGAAATAAATGGAAAAAATATTCGATCGGCAGATCAAGTTCCATTATTTCTGAAGGTAATGCGGTATTCGCACGGAACTGCGTTTGGTGGTCATTAAGAATTAAATTTCGCTGCCTCCAAAGAAGTTTTGTGTTCAACTCCTTCATGCTCGAAATTGTTTTTCCGCATTCTATGCCCACATCAGGGTTTCTAGCAGAGCCCTTGTCGTTCAAGTTCGTTGGACGTTCCCAGCGATCTTCAGAGTCGCCGTCATCTGAACTACTAATTTCATCTGCCTCTGGGCAATAGTCGCTCTCGCTATCCGCAGAAATATCCAATTCGTCTTCACTTTCGAGTCCATTTATAATTCCAGCAATCTGTGATGACGTCATCCGCTTTCCAGACATTATTCCTGAATTATAACGGACAAACATCTTGTTTATACTAATGAATGTAATACAAACATAAAACACGAAAAACGAACACGTACACAATTGTAGGACAAACACATAGATTATATAGAGTAAACAAATCACACAGCGAATCATATTAGATATGAAACAAGCCAAACATCAATGTTATTCACCAAGATCAGGCTGAAAATGCAATTAACAGTTGTCAGTATTTTTTTATGTGTAAAGCTTGTTTGATGCATATCTGCAACAAAGCGAAATTTTTGATTTACTCCAATTCTAATGCGACAAACACAAAAACTCGACAATATATAAATATATATAATATTTACCTCTTTATAAATGCAAATTGTTCAAACTATACAGCTTTTATTATTATTAATATGTTAATGAGAAACTGCGCAACTAATTGAGTTTACCACATTCACAAAATTGGCGGGAAAAGTGATCAGCTGTTGAGTTATCGACATAATTTAGGGTTACCAATACTTTTAATATAAAAAAGGAATGTTGCTGAACTGCATCAAATTCATGTTTGACTATTTTATAATCCACACTGGAAAATAATTGTATTAATTCGGTATGATGCAGATCTGCATCACCACCATGTAAAGGGTTAAAATCACAAAATAACAGTTATTTTGCTACTTTTATTTTAAAAGTTAAAAATAAACGTTGAATTGCAATATTTGCGAAGTTATGCAAGCTATTGGGACATAAAGTTGCGTATGCACGTACCTTGAGTCCTACTACCACCATGCCGATTTTGGTTCAAGTCGGATGACTATTACACATACCTGAACTAAGAACAAATTGTCGCTTATATGCAATCCAATGATAGATAAAATATATTATTAATAATATATTGTGGCTCGTGAGCCAAAACACTCGGCTCTGAGCTGTGAGGCACAGCTCGTGAGCTGGGAGCCAGCAACCGGCTCTTGGCTTTTGAGCCAAAACACGGGGCCCCCCCCCCGCCCGGGACCCCCGGCTTTTTTTTTTGGGGGGGGAAACAGTGTTTTTTTTTGTTCGAGTTATTCTTACCTATTTACCATGACTGCCGACTTTTAAAATCGCGTAATAATACCAATGAGGATTCAAAATAGTAAAAAAAATGAAGAACTTTAACACCAATCAAGTGAAAAATCCAGGCAGTATCAATGCTTGAGCGCAATTTGAAGCTAACGGATCGCCACGCTAATAAGACCGCTAATTACTTAAGAAACTGCTTTTAAATTTTACAAATGACCACACAAATTAACATTGCCCTGTTTTTGACAATACTGAACCGCGATAAACACCTTGGAAGACCAATGCTAAAGAATATAGTCAAGATCATAAGAACCGATTTAAGCCACTTTCCGTTACTGAAAAATCAATAAATCGCGCTAAAATACCAAAGAGGATAAAAAATAGTAACAATCCAAACAAATTGTACTCCCTATCAAGTGAAAAATGCTAGGGTCAATGCATAAGAGCCATTCGCAGCTAATGGTTCTCCATGGTAATAAGACCGCTAATTACTAAAGAAACTCCTTTCCAATACCACAAATTATAATAACACAGTCATGATTATGACACTACTGAACCGCGATATACACCATGGAGGACCAATGTTAAAGAATATAGTCCAGATCACAAGGAACATTTCAAACCACTTTCCGTTACTGACAAATCATTTAATCGCGGAAAAATACCGAAGAGGATCAAAAATGCCCTCCCAATGAATCATATTAATTCTTGACCAGCGTCCATAGACGAGTCGATATAGCCATGTTTGTTTTGCATCACAGTTGAAGACATATTGCGTTTTAATTCTTTAGCATTGATCTTCCATGGTGATTGTCGCGGTACAGTTGTGTCATAAACAGGGCAATGTAGTTCTGTGTTGACATTGAAAAGCAGTTTCTTAAGTACATAATTAGCGGTTTTGTTACCATGGCGATCCCATAGCTGCGAATGGCGCTCATGCATTAATCCTGGCACGATTTGCCGCTTGGTTGGAAGTACAGTTTGCTTCGCATAGTTACAATGTTTGATCCTCTTTGGTATTTCTCCGCAATTTAAGACGGCTTTCTTACTTTCAGTAAAGGAAAGTGGCTTAAATCGGTTCTTATGATCTTGACTATATTTTTTATTTTTTTCAAGGTGTTTATCGCGGTTCAGTATTGTCATAAACAGGGAATTTTATTATTTTTTATTTGTATTTAAAATTTTTTATTATTTTATTACCATGGAGATCCGTTAGCTTCAAATTGCGGCTCAAGCATTGATCCTGCCTGGATTTTTCACTTGATTGGTGTTAACGTTCTTCATTTTTTTTACTATTTTGAATCCACATTGGTATTATTACGCGATTTTTAAAAGTCGGCAGTCATGGTAAAAAGGTAAAATAACCCCCCCACCAACCACGGGGGGGCGCCCCAGCGTAGAACAGTGTGACGGTCCATTTTATAAATGTCCACAGTCGTACATATTTGTATGCTGAGCACTGTACATGTAGATAAGCAGACCGCTATCGTCAAGCGTGGTCTGATTCTAAGCTTTGGTTTATCTCACCAATACCACTGCGTTGCTGAATGCGAAGCAAATGCACTTTTGGCGGAATCAATGCTTATGATCGAATTCAGTTGAAAACTAAGCATTGCGCAGGTCAGGTTGTCTAGCACTTTGAAGCACCGAAAAGGCCAGTCAAACACGTGGAAATTTCCCCACATGGCAGTCACATTTATATGATTTAATAAATCAAAGAAACTAAATAAAAGTTGTGCAGTGCGTTTGATTGACATCCCGAGTGAAGAAGACCAGCACAAGTGCAGTGATAAATTATAAATGAAAAGGTTATTCTTTTCATAACCCCAAAAGGAAGGAGAGTTAGAACGAGATAAGGTTAATTAAAATTTTTCTTAGTGCTTTATAGTGCAGTTGCTGCTCTAAGCCAGACTTCTAATCACGCCTTCGTCTGGGTATTGCTGCATTCATGGTACAGAAACCTTAAGACACCGAGATTCTCATGTTGAGCCCCATAAAGGTAAAGAACTGGTGATGTAACCTGATCTTGCCATGTGGCTAACAAAAATTTATTCCTTTTTCTAAGGGGTCTCAAGTTTGCCTCTATAAACTTTGATGCACCACCCTTCTATGTATACCCGACGCGTGTGGAAGTGTCCGCAAATCTCTCTTTGAGGCGCAACTGCTTGAAGAAGATTTGGAGTTAGGCGGTACAGTCAGCCCCAACTACGACGAACCATTTCGGCATTGGAATTTCTACCTCGTGCACCCCCCCCCCACCAAGAGGATCCAGGAAAACGATCTGCTGTTGAAAAAAAAATCAATTTAATTTCTTAAGTTCTTAATATTATAATTTTATACTGCAATTTTGTTCTTTACTAATCTTATTTTGAAACCAGGTTGGAGCATCGTTGCAACAGGCCTGCATGCATTGATGGAATTCAAGTAAGCTAACCACATTAACGAACACATTTAAACAAGGTAAAACCAAACTTGCAGTACCATTAATATCCATATATATATATACATTTATTCAAATTTACCTAATGCTATAATCCTAATCCTAACTTGGTGGTGATGCAAGTCACAATTCAATTGTTGCTGTATTAAACAATCTTTTTAAATGAATTACTAGATGATCACGCCTGAAGTATGTTGCAATTCTGTTAAATGGCTTTGGCCCTATTAGAATTTATAATGAAAATTAAATGAAGTTTTGCTGAAATGAATTTGGAGTAAAGTTTAAGGGATGGGGTATTGAGGAGGGACATCATAAATCTAGGGTTAACACATGACAATATTCGAAAAGTGTTAACATGGTTGGGCGGGTAATAGGGAGCTTGAACACCTCACTCCCAGAGATGCATACGACACTTGGTTTATTTATTTTTCTAACACCTCTTGGCCCGGTTAGCACAATTTTCTTCTTGTGTGTGACAACTAGAACCGACAAAAGATCCCTCCCATCCGACGAGCCCTAGCCGAAATATTCCCCAGTGCTAACCATTATTGATCGTCGTCGTCTAGTTCGTGGTATGCTTAACTGCACCACCACGTTTACCAACAGTCACATTACAAAAGTGGCGCCCAACTTGGGGGCACAAAAACAAGATATAAACTACAGCAAATATAAAATGTCAGTACCAATTCTAGCAAGACAAGTTTGAATAATTCCTCAAAAATCAGAGATGACAATTTGAGTTGATAAAGACTAATATTATTCTCCTTACATGTTGCCATTGTCTTGAATTTTGTTATTGTTTTCCTCTGGAAAACGAAGTTGTCTACACAAAAAAAGTTCAAATTTTGTTGCATGTTTGGTGTTGTTTTGTAACTGTCCTAACGTAAATTTTCTGCTTTACGATTTATTTAACGAGTATTTGTTGTTGCTTTCTTTTTCTTTTTAAGACTAAACTTTTTATATTTTATAATTTTATTTTATATTTTATTCTTTGAGATTTTTTTTTTTTTTATTTTTTGTTTTTACGTTGTTTCCCCTCAGTATTTTATTTATATTTTTTAATTATTTACAGTATACTCTCGCGAGCTCAAGTTTGTGAGTCACAATCCATTCTGTCCGAAAGTGTAAGAGTACAACAGTTTTTATGCGTGCTAGGACTAAGGTTAAAGAAGAAAGTATCAATGTCTGTGGAAATCTTTAAGATTTTGAATGCTAGTCATTAATCTTACTGCCCGGAAAAATTGGTATTTATCATCTTAAGCCATCAGCTCCTAATGAAGACAGTTTTTTTCGATTCGTATATTGGGGAACAAGCCATAGTGAAGTATGCATTACTAAATTTTTTTTGATGTTTCCGATTTCAATACCCCTAAACCGTTTATGAGTATTGCTTTGAGTAAAGTTTGAATTTTGAAAGTTAACCTGCTTTAAGATTTATTCCAATTTGCTTTTTGTTTTTTTTTCGCCATGCCTGTAAGACATAGTTTAGATATGGACTGTCCTACAAATAATGAACAAGTCTGTGAAGTTTGTTCAAACCCAATGATTCAATTGGATTTAAAGCTTATAACACGATGCAAACATACATTCCATCGAATGTGCATTTTGAATTGGCTTGATAAAGCACGTTCTTGTCCAACTTGCCATCAAAATGTCACACGAAATAGTTTACTAGAAGTTGTTTCAGAGCAAGTTATCGATCCGAACTTGAACGCAGAATCAAACCCTACAGAGAGAATTTTGTTATCCAGTGCTCAGAAAAAGAAAAAGAAGAAGTCCCAGCAGACAAATGATATTATCGATCTTAATGATCCAACTCAACCAAATATTAACAGTAACGGATTTTCTAATTCTGCTTCTGCGGAAAACACAAACCAAGATACAGATTTAATAGAGCAGCGAGTCTTAGCGCAAGTAGATCGTAGAGTAAGTTCGCAAATGAGTCAAATGCAATCCATGATTTCTGAACTTTCACGACAAATTTCTAGATTGACAACGGATACAGATAGGAATGATGCAATGACTAATGTCAATAATTTTGGCAATGACTTTGCTGATAATAATGTTTACAACAACGAACCGGATTGGGGAAGAAGAAGTACAAGAGTTTCCTCATTTCATTTGGATAGAGATGCTCCTGCTTTCATACCGAATGAGAATCGAAATAGTCATAATGCATCAGAGGGAAATAGTAATTTCAATCTTAACCCCGATGTTGGTAAAGTAGCAAATCTGATTAGTAACTGGAAACTGCAGTACAATGGTTCCCGTAATGGCATGCCCGTAGGAAAATTCATTTATATGGTTAAAGCTCTAACTAAAGATTGCTTAGGAGGTAATTTTGTACTACTGTGTGATCACATCCACCTTCTCTTCAGTGGCAGAGCAAGTGAATGGTTCTGGAGGTACAGACGCACGGTTAAGAAAGTAAGTTGGCCTAATCTATGCCATGCACTAAACTCGTATTTTCATGACCCTCTTTCAGACGATGATGTTAGAGAACTCATTAGAGATCGCAAACAGCAAGTCAATGAAAATTTCGACGAATTTCATAATGCAGTTATGCATCTGGTAGACCGATTACAATATCCCATTAGTGAAATCCAACTAGCGTCAATACTGAAACGAAATTTGAGACCATTTATGAGAAAGGAATTGTTCTACATAGAAATCAATTCTGTGAGTCATTTGAGAAGTTTAGTTCTCAGACGTGAAGCCTTTAGCGAAGAATTCAATACCGCTAACATGAGATTGAACACACGAAAACAAGTTCATGAATTGGATCACGATGAGGAACATTCCGGTGAACATTTAGAAGAACAAGAAATTTGTGAACTGAAACGAACTAGAGCTTTAGAAGAAAAGAAAGACATCCAATGTTGGAATTGTCGCAGATTTGGTCACCGACATGCTGATTGTCAAGCAGACAAAACCATATTTTGTTTAGGTTGTGGAGCCGAAAACATAATAAGACCAAATTGTGAGAACTGTCAGGAAAACCGCAGGTTGAGCGGCAACAAGAACACCAGTTACCGCTCAAACCCTGCACAGTAAAAAACGAACCTTCTGATCACTCTTCTGCAGTAAATATAATTCCTAAATATTTAAATTCTAAAAATATTTCAGGTAAATTATATCCTATAGTCCCATATCATATTAGACTTCGTAATTATAGAAATGTAAGAAATAAGATTTTTGGTAGTAAGATAGAATCAGTTAACAAACCCCATTGCAACAGACCTCGGAGAAATACCGTTCGTTTTCGTAACTTTATAAAAAAAGTTAAAGATAAAACGATGGGTATTACGCTAAGTCTGGATTCAATAGGGGATATTAAAAAAGACGTTAGACCATTTGTTGAAGTAAATATTTTCGGTAAGAGTTATGGAGGTTTATTAGATTCTGGTGCATCAGTTTCATGCCTCAGTGGAAATGCTGCCAGAGAATTTATAGAAAAGAATATGTCCTATAAGTCAAGCAAATCGCACGTTGAAACGGCTGGAGGTCAAAGATACAACATTCTTGGCTATGTTGAAACAGAAGTAAGCTTTAGGAGCCAAACTAGAATGTTAACATTGTACATAATACCTGACTTAAAACAAGACCTATACCTAGGTATGGATTTTTGGAATAAATTCGGCCTAATGCAACAACTGATAAATACTTTGACAATAAGTGAGCTTGAGTTGCCAGAATTGTTAGATGCTAAACAACAACACCGCATGGCTCAAGTAATAACCTTGTTTCCAGATTTCAATAAGGAAGGCTTGGGAAAGACTCCTATGATAGAGCATTCCATTGAACTAATCCCATCTGCAAAACCAATCAAGCAGAGATACTTCTCAGTATCGCCTGCGATTGAGAAACGAATTCATGCCGAAATAGATAATATGCTCAGTTTAGGAGTAATTGAAGTAGCACCACCAACTTGTTCCTGGAGTAGTCCAGTATCAGTGGTACAAAAGGGTGACAAATTCCGAATGTGTCTTGATTCACGCAAAGTAAACTTGTATACCATAAAGGATGCTTATCCACAGCCAAAAATAAACGGAATTATATCAAGGTTACCAAAAGCTAAATTCATTTCATCTTTGGATTTAAAACATGCCTTTTGGCAAATTAATCTCAAAGAATCTTGCAGAGATTTAACCGCCTTCACTGTACCGAATCGTCCATTGTACAGATTCAAGGTCATGCCATTTGGTTTGACTAATGCTGCGCAAACAATGTGTCGACTGATGGACATGATTATTCCACCACACCTCCAAAGTAGAGTTTTCGTATATCTCGACGACTTGTTGTTGCTTAGTGAAACATTTGAAGATCACATGGACTTGTTAAGAGAAATGGCTACAGTCTTACGAAACGCTGGTTTGACGTTGAATTTGGAAAAATGTCGCTGGTGTGTTCCTGAAGTTCGTTACCTTGGCTATGTGATTGGTAAAGGCTGTATTAAGGTAGATCCAGAAAAGGTATCGGCCATTAGAGACTTGTTACCACCTCGATCGGTAAAAGAACTTCGTAAATTTCTGGGCTGCGCAGGTTGGTATCGCAGGTTTTTAGAAAACTATGCTTCCCTTACCGCACCGCTCACAGACCTCACTAAGAAGGCTAAGTCTTTTAAATGGACTGATGAAGCACAAAAAGCCTTTGAAGAAGTAAAACACCGATTAACTTCAGCACCTCTGTTAGTTACACCCGATTATGAAAAGCCCTTCATAATTCAATGCGATGCTTCCAAAACTGGAGTAGGCGGAGTCCTTGCTCAGTTGGACAAAAATGGCATTGAGAGACCAATTGCATTTTTCTCCCACAAGTTAAATCAAGCACAACAGAAATACTGTGTTACTGAACAAGAGTGTTTAGCTGCAGTGTTGAGCATTGAAAAGTTCAGAGAATATGTAGAAGGCCTAGAGTTCAAAGTCATAACAGACCATGCTAGCTTAAAATGGCTAATGAGACAAACAGACCTTAACGGCCGTTTAGCTAGATGGGCACTAAAGCTTCAGCATTTTAGCTTCGATATTGAGCATAGAAAAGGAAGCTTGAACGTAGTGCCAGATGCCCTTTCACGATTACCAACTGGTGACGTCAGCGAACTAGATGTTGTGTTGCCGGAGATTGATTTGGAATCACCACACTTCTCTTCGGTCAGCTATTCGAAATTAAAGGATTCAATTGTAGAAAACCAAGATCGATTGCCAGACTTGAAAATCATTGATCGCTTTATTTATAAGCGTAATCAATTCTATCAAGGTGACCCAGTGTCAGAGTCAAACTGCTGGAAACTGTGGGTACCATCAGAATTGACACAGTCGGTGTTGAGTAATTCCCATTCACCTCCCCATAGTTCTCACGGTGGGATAGGGAAAACATTGGAGAGAATTCGGAGAAACCTTTATTGGCCAAACATGGCCAAAGATGTCAAGGAGTTTGTGTTAAAATGTGAGATTTGCAAGCAAGTGAAAGCCCCAAACATATCTCTAAAACCTCCAATGGGAAGTCCTGCTATCTCTGAACGTCCATTCCAACGTTTGTACATGGGACCTTATCCTAGATCAAAACAAGGAAACATCGGAGTGTTTATCGTTTTGGACCACCTGACAAAGTTTCATTTTTTAAAACCGTTGCGAAAGTTTACTTCTGATGTGGTTATTGAGTTCTTAAAAACCAATGTATTCCACGTATTCGGTGTACCTGAGCGCATTGTAACCGATAACGGAAGCCAGTTTAAGTCAAATATTTTTCAGTCATTTTTGCAAAAGTATGGGATAGATCACATCTTTACTGCCGTTTACAGTCCACAGTCAAATGCCTCAGAGCGTCTTAACAGATCCGTAATAGCTGGTATAAGGGCTTAACTAGGCAAAGACCAACGTCTTTGGGACGATAAACTTAGTGAAATATCGTTTGCATTGAGATCTTTCGGCAATTGGGTTTTCGCCATACTTTGCTTTATTTGGTAATCACATGATTACGCACGCGAAAAATTATGAGCTGCTTAGAAAGCTAGAAATGCTAAAAGAGGGTGAAAATATTCTGGCCAGTGACAAACTACAGGTCATTCGAAATTCAATAATGGAGAACATTAATAAGGCATATCAAACCAACAAAAGAACTTATGATTTACGAACTAGAAATGTCATCTTTGAGCCAGGCGAACATGTTTATAGGAGGAACTTTGCCCAAAGCAATAAACTCAAAGCATTCAATGCAAAATTAGCCCCAAAATTCGTAAAGGCAACAATAGTTCGAAAGTATGGTAACCATTGTTATGAATTAGAAGAAGACGGTCAGCCGATTGGGAAATTTCATGCCAAGGATCTGCAAAAATGCATTACTTGATGGTGTGGACCGTTTTCCAGCTTATTTTGTCCCAGTCGAACTGCTTCCCAAATAACCTGTGCTGTGACGGTCCATTTTATAAATGTCCACAGTCGTACATATTTGTATGCTGAGCACTGTACATGTAGATAAGCAGACCGCTATCGTCAAGCGTGGTCTGATTCTAAGCTTTGGTTTATCTCACCAATACCACTGCGTTGCTGAATGCGAAGCAAATGCACTTTTGGCGGAATCAATGCTTATGATCGAATTCAGTTGAAAACTAAGCATTGCGCAGGTCAGGTTGTCTAGCACTTTGAAGCACCGAAAAGGCCAGTCAAACACGTGGAAATTTCCCCACATGGCAGTCACATTTATATGATTTAATAAATCAAAGAAACTAAATAAAAGTTGTGCAGTGCGTTTGATTGACATCCCGAGTGAAGAAGACCAGCACAAGTGCAGTGATAAATTATAAATGAAAAGGTTATTCCTTTCATAACCCCAAAAGTGCTTTATAGTGCAGTTGCTGCTCTAAGCCAGACTTCTAAACACGCCTTCGTCTGGGTATTGCTGCATTCATGGTACAGAAACCTTAAGACACCGAGATTCTCATGTTGAGCCCCATAAAGGTAAAGAACTGGTGATGTAACCTGATCTTGCCATGTGGCTAACAAAAATTTATTCCTTTTTCTAAGGGGTCTCAAGTTCGCCTCTATAAACTTTGATGCACCACCCTTCTATGTATACCCGACGCGTGTGGAAGTGTCCGCAAATCTCTCTTTGAGGCGCAACTGCTTGAAGAAGATTTGGAGTTAGGCGGTACAGTCAGATTGTGTGCAAGCTTTTTGCGGATCGTGGCTTTCCAATCCATCCAAACCTAAAATATATAAAATATTTTTCTACATTGCGTTATTTGATCATTTTTTTAAATACCTTTTTCTATCCAGCCATGTCTTTAATGGGAGGACCCACTTTGTTCAGTGCAGCTGAAATTTCAGTCCCCCTGTCCCCCTTCACAAATCCTTTTGCCAAATCGGGATTTTCTTTCATATTTTGTAACAGAATCTTCTCTTGTTCGCCACTCTTGTGTTTGCGCCTAAAAACTATCATTAATAATAAGAAATAACATTTTATCATAAAATTTACTTTCATTTTTGGGAACTCAGCTTTAACAGCTGATTGCGTTGAATTAAGAAATCAGGGTTGTCAACAGCCACAAATCAATTGTTTACGTTTGAATTATTATTTTGCTATTTTTCGATCCACTTTGCGTTGTACATTAAACGAGAAAGGCAAAGCTAACTTCGTCTGTACCGAAGTTTTGATACACTTGAAATAGCTTGTCACAACGGTTAGCGACTTCGACCAAACTTCGCAAATCAGCTTAAAAAGATGACATATTACCCATGACCGTGTTTGAGAGCGATAATATTGAGAACAAACGAGTTTTTCTTACTAAAACCCATTTTCCGAACGAACATTTGTATGGCTACAAGAAGTAGTGATCCGATCCGATCGGTTCCGACATATTAGCAGCATACACACACAAAGAAATCTGTGGGTATATTTAACCGATATTGTGGGTTGGAAATGAGCCAACCCACAAAGTTGTTAACATTAACCAAATTGTAGAGTAACTTTCACGTAAACCTTTACGTAAGACTAACTATTGCTATAGTAAATCTAATCGAAACCTCGTTTAAAAATGCGCCATCCCACATAATAAGTAATATTTACCGATGTTTACAGAAAGTACTTTTCTTACTGAGTTCACAGTAATTTTACCATACCATAGTAATTTTACCATAGAATAGTAGGGTGGGATACTATTTTAGCTGTCACAAGTTGGCAATCTACTTGAGCTCATCCCAGAGCAGAAGAGGCAACCCCACTACTCCCCCACCCACCAAATTTGGTTCTGAAACAATTGTTCGAATTAAACAAATATTTATTAAATTTGAAAAATTTAATAGATCTCAACACGATTGGAAGCACGTCTTTACTAGTTACGCTAACATATTACTTGTTTTAAATCTGTCTAAACATATGCACGAAAAATTTCTTGAATATCGCATAAGTGAGACCACTATGCATTCTCAAGTTCAAACTTAAATTTGCTAAGTCAACAATTTTTGCGGTTAGATTTGACGTCGGAACAGTTTTTCGGTGCATCAAATACATTCAAAAAACGAGAGCGTAAGTTAAAGTCGGCTCTAACCGACTTCGATATACCCGTTACTCATGAAAAACATTTTTAACAGTGTTCCCGCGTTCCTAAGTGTGACCATCCAAAAAGTATGCAACATTTTTTAGGGTGGTAGCGGGGAGGGCTTGGTTCACTTTTTTGCTTATAACTTGAGAACCGTTTATCCGATCTTTATCATTTCTTCGGCAAATTGATTCATTTTGCTAATTACTAACTATCTCTAGAAGGTAGGAATCCTCTATCTTTAAAACTGTAGGAGATATAACTTTTTCCCAAATTGTGGGGGCGGGAGGGGGCGTGGCCAAAATTTGAAACAAACTTGATCTGCGTGCAGATAAAAGAAGCATTTGTCCCATACATGTCAAACCTCTATCTCTTACCATCTCTGAGATCTAGGTGTTCATACAGACGGACGGACGGACGGACGGAAGGACGGACGGACGGACGGACGGACGGACGGACGGACGGACAGACGGACAAGGCTAAATCGACTCGGCTGTTGATGCTGATCAAGAATATATATACTTTATATGGTCGGAAATGATTCCTTCTGCCTGTTACATACATTTGCACGACTTTAGTATACCCTTTTCACTCTACGAGTAACGGGTATAATTACACCATATGTGCAGTTAGATTAACTTGTGGGTACAGTTAATTGCTGCAAAAACAAAGTATGAAATGAAAAAATCACGTCAGAGTTACTGATTCTATGGTAAAGTGACTGTAGTAGCAGTAACTTATTAAAACAAAGAAAAATTTCACAAAATATTTGTACATAGTTAATTTTACGAGTAGTACAGTTGTTAAATGCAACAACAAAACTAGTGCTAAAATAAATATGTGAAGCTTACAAATTTCTTCAGTAGAATTTACTGTTAGCACAGTTACAAAACAACACAAAAAACACATGCATAAAAAATTTGAAAAAAAATTACTGTCAGCGTAGTCAATATTACCCACCAGAGATCTGCAAGAGTGCCTGTTTTTATACTCTGTACCGAAGGTACATAGAGTATATTAAGTTTGTGCAAAAGTATGTAACAGGGAGAAGGAATCATTTCCGACCCTATAAAGTATATATATTCTTGATCAGCATCAACAGCCGAGTCGATATAGCCATGTCCGTCTGTCCGTCCGTATGAACAAACAGATCTCAGAGATGGTAAGAGATAGAGGTTTGACATGTATGGGACAAATGCTTCTTATACTTGCAGGCAGATCAAGTTTATTTTTAATTTTTGCCACGCATCCTCCCCCGCAATTTGGAAAAAACGTCATATCTCCCACAGTTTTGTAGATAGATGATTTGTACCTTCTAGAGTTAGTTAGTCATTAGTCATTAGTCAAAATGTATCGATTTGCCGAAGAAATGATGAAGATCGGATGAGCGGTTCTCGAGTTATGAGCAAATAAGTATATCACTCCCCGCCACCCCCGCCACCCGCCACCCACCACCCACCCTTTCACAACCAACGCCGCACAATCTGAGAGAGAGAGAGAGAGAGAGAGAGAGAGGTACAGAGTATATTAGTCGGGCTTGTCGGGCTTGACCGACTTTCTCACTTGTTTTGACTGCATCAACACTCGCTTTAAATGCGTAAGCAATGTGACTGACACTCTAAATTTCTCAGTCGAGTCAAATACGCACTCTTTCTGCTATTGGTATTTTTGCAAATGAGTCTCTTATATGTTCGTTTGTAAAAGTGGTTGATTTTGCTATGATCGGCTCCTCGTGTTGATGTCGTTGTCGTGTTGCATTCGTACGCACTCTTCGCAGGGACTATACTAATTTTACTCAAAGAGAACGGAGAGGAGTGCGCAAAATACTCGGTGTTCTCAGCACACACACTTTAAATACTTATGTATGCATTGCGTATTCCTCTTCGCCATGATACAATAAGTATAAGGTAGTCTCGTCGGCAAAAGCTGTCTCTTAGCGTATGCTAGCAATAAGTGCGAGTGAAAAGCACAAAGTGTAGTGAGTGTGAACGAAACGGCAATAAAATATGTTGATTAACACTGAACAGGTCCGAGGGGTTTAAAATACCATATTGTAATACAAAGAGGTGAATTAGTTTTCATATTTTTATTTTATACATTAATTTTGTTTTTAAAGTTTTATTATTAATAATTTGGAATTGGCAATTAATCTTTGTTTTCGATTTTGAACAGAATTATTTTTTCTTAATTATAAAATTTTTGTTGTTGCGTAAGGGTTAAAACATTAAGAAAAAATTCGTCCGCACACAACCTTCCGCGTCAACAAGCAAGCATCATGGAGCAATTAGAATTAGAGAGAACGTTTGCGCTGCCTCTCAATTTTGCTGGTGCTAAACGATAGTGCCCAAATAGATACTTATAGTGCCCAAAAAGATCTTGAAAGTGCCAGTAGGAAATCACTGTGGTTAGAGGGAGACGACCATAACCCAAATGTATCCAGAGAGAGCGAACAGCTGACCAAAAAGTATCTAGAGAGAGTAAATGAGAGCGAACAGCTGACAATTTTCTGACAGAAGCGGTGTCGACTGAACAACCTTTCTCTCTAGTATTCTTTGCTCCATGCAAGCATGCACTGAAGCTAAGGGGCAAAAACGAGCTAGCGTCGGCAGCCGACGAGACTACCTTATACTTTTTATATCATGAGCGGGCCCATAAACACAACAAAGCAACCAGTAAGAAAAATACCCTTAAAAGCAAGCACGATCAAAAAATTACTTAAGTGAGAGAGCGACAAATACAGAACCCGATGCGAGAATTGTTGGTGTATCGATGAACACTGAAAATTTTGCGCTCTCTGCTTTCAGGGGTAAAAAAATGAGTCGCACGAGAAGCGCGGATATAATTGGCACTCGGTACCCGATGCAAGAATATGCCACGAGTGTTATAAGCACCGCGTACGTTTTTTGCAGTAGCTGGAGACACTCGAGAGTGAAAAATATCAAGTACATATGCGGTACACTTGTTGTGGCAGTGCACTCATGCAGATCTCCGTTACCCACCAGATTTTTTTGTGTGCAGTAAAAAGAAGACTCTGTGCAAAGTTTCAGCTCGATAGCTCCAAAACTGAGGGACTAGTTCGCGTAGAAACAGACAGGCGAACGGACAAAGCTTAATTGACTCAGCTCGTCATGCTGATCAAGAATATATATACTTTATGTGGTCAGAGATGAAATATATACAGAGCTAATTATTTTCAATTTATAAAAGATCAAATCGAGGGCTTTTTAAGAAGTGGTGAATTGTATTACGTCGTAGCGCAGCTTTATTGACAACCCTATTCAATTTCATTTCCAGCGTTTCAAAAAAAAAGTGAAAACCAGAACAGGTTGAGCAAAATATGTGAATTCGATTTGGCTGGCACGCAACAAAATTGAAGCTTTTCATAAAATTTATTTATTTTTATATTACAAATTATTTTTAAAAGAATGTGAGATTGCAGAAAGTATCTAAATACACTAATCATTGGTACAAAAAAATTGTTAAGCCATTATTTTGACACCTTTAATTAAAATAAAGCATTTACTTTTGAATTCATCGGCTCCGAGCAATGTGAATTCAAATCGAATAAATCTTTCGAATTGTGAAAACCGGAACAGGTTACCAAATCGAATTCGAGCAAATTAAATGAAAGTTAAAACCGGAACAGGCCTGATAGATTTACATTAGAGCTTCCGGAGATTGACCAAGTCCGAGCCTGTTTATGCCCTTTTTTACAGAGTTACAAACATATGGACATATATACAAGCATGCACATACACCCAGAAAAATAAATTGCCTTAAACTACCGAAAATTACCTAAAAATCATGGCGATTTGACCTCAAAATGGCGCCAAAGACATCTCATCCTTACTTTAAGGTAGCTAATGACCTTAAAATTTTAGGTCATTTTAACCTTGCTTTAAGGCAAAAAATTGCACAAATTTATGGAATTTTTTTCCCAAATGTGAGGTCAAATATTCCCTAGAAAATTTACAATTTATATCTACAAATAAAAGTAATAAATGCCTAAACTTTAGGTCAATTTTGATTTAAAACTGTTGCAAAGTATTGCCTACCTTTTAGGTAACTTCTTACCAAATGAAAGGTCAATTATTCCTCAATATTTGGCATATTATATTCACGAAGCGAGGTTATGACATCCTTTAATTTAGAGTCAATTTAGGATTTAAACCAAAGCGACTAATGCCTTGGCCTTAGGCAAAATACTGCCTAGATTTAAGGTAACTTCTTACCAAAAGGAAGGTAAAATATTCCTTAAAAATTTAGAAATGTATATCCACATTGCAAGCATACCCAGCATATTTTGTAGTTTCTTTATTATTTACATTGACTTCCCTTAACTTAAACCTTATTTTAGTTTTACATCAAATTTATATTAATATCTTAGTTTGCATATTATATAAAAAGTTCATTTGTAAGCTAAAATTTTTAGGTGTAATATAGGAATTTTAGGAAGATTTTAAGGAATTCGTTCCATAAGGACTCAAGGAGCTTTGAAATTAATATCAGTTAATCTTTGTGGCAATACAACAAATATAACGACCTCAAATAATTTTTAAGTCCACCCACTTTAATGCGGGGCTGAAAGGGATAAGGAAAGTTTGTCATCTATATATATAAAAGAGTTCAACCTGACTGACTGACTGACTGACTGACTGGTGACCGTCGCACAGCCCAAACCATAAAAGATAGAAAGATGAGATTTTCACAGTAGTTTTATCTTATGCTGAAAGTGAGTACTAAGAACGGATTTTGGAAAATTCTGTCGGGAAATGTGGAAAATTCGCGGAAAACTGTTGTATGAAACTTTTTTGTTTTTCATCCGATCAAGTTCAAACTTATTTTCAAAGATCTATATGAAAATTCAACAACAACTGCATACCAATCTTCCGGAAAATTCACCCCCCCTGGGTGGAAAGTGGGTGGTCAAGGTTGTATGGGCGAAACTATAGTTGCCAGCGATTCGCTCCAAACTCATTTTCAAAGTTACACATAATAAAATATAGGAAACGTAACTTTAAAATATTGGAAAATCTATCCATGATGTCGGAAAATTCACGGAAAACTGTTGTATGAAACTTTTTTGTTTATTATCCGATCAGATTCAAACTCATTTTCAAAGATCTATATAAAAATTCAACAATAACTGTGTACTAATTTTCAGGAAAATCCCACCTGGAAAAGTCGGAAAAGGGTCGGAAAAGTTTGTATGGTAAAAATTTTTTTTCATCCGATTGACTTGAAACTTGGTTTGCAAGAATAGTACGAACAATAATTCGACACATATTTTCGCGATATTGGAAAACCCGCCCACGAGGAAAATGGCCGGAAAATGCTGCATGCAAAAAACTATTTTTCATCCGATTGACTTCAAACTCGGTTTGTGAGTATAGTAAGTGAAATAAAATGAGATGTGATTTTCCGATTTTGGAACATTTGACTCAACGGTCGGAAAATTCCTGGAAAACTCTGCATACAAAAAACTATTTTTCACCAGATTGACTTGAAACTCGGTTTGAAGGGATAGAATACGAAATAATTTGTGATTGCATTTTCCGATGTTGGAAATACCGCGGGGAAGTGGGAGAATAGTGAGCGGAAGTGGGTGGTTAGTGGGAGGGATGTGGGTGATAAGTTGGCGTGAACTGGGCGGGAGTGGGAAGAGATGTGGGTGAGAAGTGGGTGTGAATCGGAAGGGAAGTGGGTGGGATGTGGGAGGGATGTTGGTGAGAAGTGGGTGGGATGTAGGTAGGAGGTGAGTGGAAAGTGGGCGCGAAGTGGGTGGGAAAAGGGAGGGATGTTGGTGAGAAGTGGGTGGGAAGTGGGTATGAAGTGGGTGGGATGTGGGTGGAAAGTAGGTGGGAAGTGGGTGGAAGCTGTGTAAGAAGTGGATAGGTAGTGGGTGGGGTGTGGATGGGATGGGGGTGGTAAGCACTCAGCAGCAAAGTCGTATTGGTGAAAAAGCAAATTAGTAAAACGTTGATTTCAAGCCAATGTATGTAAAATTCAATTTCTGGGCTCTACAAAGGAAATCTCTATAAATATAAAAGAGAGTGTCCTGACTGATTCACTGATTCACTGACTGATTGACAATCATCGCACAAACGGAAAGAGATAGAAAGCTGAAATTTGGACAGGAGTTTCTGTCAGTGGTGAAAGTGCGTACTAAGACGGGGTTTTGGAAAATTCCACCCGGAAAAGTCGAAAAAGCGTCGGAAAAGTTTGTATGTGAATAATGTTATTTTTTATCCGATTGACTTGAAATTTGGTTTGTAAGCAAAGTACGCAAAATAATTTGACACGTGTTTTCCCTATGTTGGAAAATCCGCCCACGAGGAAAATTGCCGGAAAATTCTGCTTGAAAAAACTATTTTTTATCCGATTGGCTTCAAACTCGGTTTGTAAGGATAGAATACGAAATAGTTTGAATTGTGATTTTCCGATGTTGGAAAATTTGACCCAACGGTCGGAAAATTCCCGGAAAATTCTACATGCAAAATAGCTATTTTTCATCCGTTTAACTTGAAACTCGGTTTGTAAGGTCAAAATGAGAATTCATTTGTGTTTTCATTTTCCGATGTTGGAGGGATGTGGATGGGATGTGGGTGGTATGCAGATGGGAAGTGGGTGAGATGTGGGCGGGAAGTGGGCGGGAGGGGTAAGTGATGTGGGTGGGATGTGTGCGGGAAATGGGCAGGAGGTGGAAGTGATGTGGGTGGGATGTGGGCGGGAAATGGGCGGGATGTGGGTGGGATTTGGGTGGTATTTGTGTGGGAATGGGGTGTAGGGTGGGTGGGATGGGGTTGGGAGTTGGAGGGAAAACGGAAGCAAAGTTCGATTTCTGGGGTCTACGGTGTATTATTATATCTAATATTGTTTTGTTCTATACTGTTGAAGGCGCGGCGAAGCGCGTCGGGTTATTTGCTAGTCTTCCTATATACCTTTATATTCATGATGACTACATGTCAATTTTAAAATTTAAAATTTTATGGAGACGAAAAGGACTTCTTCTGTGCGGGCTATGCTAGCGAAAAAATTTATTTAAATAAAAATACCTTTAACTCTGTTGAAAATAGCTCAACTATTTCAATAGCAGTGATTTGAAACTTATTTGGTTTCCATTTAATGACGTTAGACACCAAGTCACAAATAATCCCACAAATAGCTCTGCGATTCTGCTGCTCTAGACTTCCATAAAGCCGATAATTCTTTAATGGACTTGAAGACCCTAGACTGTCTTAATATGGACGCAGCGCTCACCTAACAAAAAATAGAATTTTATTATAAACATATTTAATATTCTTTTGTATATACTTGCCTTGGACAGGATTGGGTGGGTGGGACTTTCCCCTTTTTCATCGTCACCGTTCTGAAAAAATAATTTTTGTTAATAAATACATTAAAGGAGCGAAAAATGTATGTGTCAGGCAGTGTTCAAAGAGGGCGCTTTAGTCATGTACATGATACAACTTATATAGGTATGGTGCGCAGCTTAACTACGGGCTAAGTAAAAAAAAAATAGCAGGAAGAGAAGCTTCCCAGCTGATTATTTCGTGGAGTGAATGAGCGTGTTCGCTTTTGTTTACGAGATTCTGACAAATAATTTTACCAACACAGATGTGTCTGCTCCACTTACCGATTTATTTAAACTTTTTAGCTTGTGCTCAAAAATTACTTGGACTCCAAAAATAATTGTTTTTGCACAATGAAGTTAAGCTGCTCCGGTGTAAGCAGGCGAACGCTGTCGTCAACAATTCCGTGCTCTGCAAAAACATAATAAAATTTAGTTTAAATTTGTTCATGTTACCAATAAAAAGCTAGGTTATTACCTTGGAAGCATTCTAACAGCTTGTCGCATTTTAACTCTCGTAGCAAGATCTACATGTCTAAAATGTAATTGTAATAAATTGTCACAATCCAGATCTTCTTCATAAAACACAAGAAAGCGAGAACGGACACACATACATACATATGTAACTATGCTTGCACTTATGTACAAATTCACATTGTTTTTTACTTGAGGTCCGTTGAGGTCCGTTCACATCTTTATTTGCAGTTGGAAATATATTTCAAGTTATTCAAAACTTACCAACATTTGCAGAAAGCACCGCCAATAACTTAATTTTCTTTTTTAATTCGCAATATCACAACAAGCGGGACGCGCACTTCAAATATATGTGTGTGTGTACATAGAAATGACAAAAATTCCGATAAAGCTCTTGCGTGTATTTTTATACCTATCGAACTATCGAGGCGCCGATAGCTCGAAGCAACCCTGTATTAATTGGCATATTTAAACATCAACTGTCATTTAGAATGCTTAGGAAAAGTAACCTAATTTATAGGCCACATATTTCCCTAACAAAATTGCCTGAAAATTTGCCTTTAAGGTCACATTCTGGCCGGTTAGGTTAAAAATTACCTTGAAACTTGATTTTTAGGCAATTTTTTTTTTTAGGAACTGCTTAACCTTAATTTTAGGTTTCTCTTTTTTTTGAGTGTATGTATTTGTGCATGTAATGCGCAGCCACAGTATATAAAATGCATAAATAGCCGCCGATTCCACACACGAAGAACACAAATTCCCAGAATTCAAAATAATATACATATACTTACATTTGCCGTTGAGAAGTTGCACTTCTGCCAAGCATCTCCATGCTTTGCCTTTAAGTGCACCTTTATATTGTTGAGTTGCCACTGGTCTTTACATCTGTATTGCAATGCGATTTCTATGCATCAACTTTAATAAATAACTTTTAAACATTTTGCCTTAATGCGGGTGTACATTGGGGCACAGTGCGTCACGTTTCAGTGTCATAGTGTCACAGCGCAATGTGAACGGCAAATGGCTTGTCACAAAAATCGTGTCAGGCCAATGTAAACAATTTGGACTTATGAGTATTTTGGCCTTAAATGTCCAGCGCACCCACAAAATTTTTGGGAACGGATTGTCTAAAGTTAAAACTGAAAACGAAATTTTGTTAAAAAATGATGTAATTTTAGTGTGAACTAGGATATTTTGGGTCGGTCAATAAATAGCGGAGTTATGGGGTTTCAAAGTCAAAATTTCGTAAGAATACTTTTTTTCTCACTCTATTGGACCCGGCTCCGTTATTTTTTGACCGATCAAAAAAATCCTAGTTCACACCAGAATGGTGGGTATTAACTAAAAACATTTTCATATAAGAGAGTCGGGAATAAAAATTTGATTTGTTTATTTCTCTAAAACATACTTTCGGATCTGCTTTAAAGTTTTACAGGATGTTTGTAAAACCCTAATATAATGTTAAAGCAAATATAAAACGAGAAAGGCAAAGCTAACTTCGTCTGTACCGAAGTTTTGCTACACTTGAAATAGCTTGTCACAACGGTTAGCGACTTCGACCAATCTTCGCAAATCAGCTTAAAAAGATGACATATTACCCATGACTGTGTTTGAGAGCGATAATATTGAGAACAATCCAGTTTTTCTCACTAAAACCCATTTTCCGAACGAACATTTGTATGGCAGCTACAAGAAGTAGTCATCCGATCCGGTCGGTTCCGACATATTAGCAGCGTGCAGTAAAAAGAAGACTCTGTGCAAAGTTTCAGCTCGATAGCCCCAAAACTGGGGGACTAGTTCGCTTAATCGACTCAGCTCGTCATGCTGATCAAGAATATATATACTTTATGTGGTCGGAGATTATTTCTTCTATGCGTTACAAACTTCTGGGCAAAATTATAATACACTTTTCAAGTGTATAAAAATCGAAAAAAAAATTTTCTTATGGTATTCAGTACCCTTAAAACAATTTACATTAGATTTACATTTATTTAAACTATTAATAATATTTTATTGTTTTATATTATTATCAACGAAGCTCGAATTATGTGAGCGTCTCTGTTCATTTTTATACACACGACTTCGAACGTTTCTCTGTCTCGTCTGCCCAATTACGTCTCGTCAATACTCGTTCATTTACTACGTTCTACTTTTGAAAACCATTTTTATCATCTAGAAGCAGTGTGACCTTTGTTTCTGTGTTAAAATAACTTAACGATAAAACTACTTATCGCATAAATATGCATTTTGCGGCTATTTACGAAAAAATTATAAAAGCTACTGTTTGGTCACCCAACCAACACAGCAGCAGCAGCCGAAATCTTTAAATTAATATTTTTCTTTAATCATGTTGCTCTGTGTAGCAAGGCGCAAATAACGTAACTTCCTCTCACACACTGTTTGTTTTGATATTGCGCCCCCTCTCTCTCTCTCTCTCTCTTCTGCTCTGTTACTCTTTTCTAATTTGCTTGCCCTTGGCCTTCAGCTCAAGTGCAATTTGTCTGCATAACCCAGTCTTGATTTTGATCTACTCGTCAACGCATCTCGATTCGCCTTTGTTATTACGGCACGGATCAATTCGGATTCGCTTGCCTATTTAATCGCAAATAATTAAACAATTGTAAATCGCTTAAGCAGTGCCAAGTCGGGCCTGCTTAATATTTGCTTCATCCTATATCGGCCCTGTGCGGCAAAATAAACGGAAATTTATATGTGAAAAAACACAAATCGGTGTTAAATTATTTGAACAAAATTTTCTCGCAATTAAATAGCTATTGAAAAAGCTCAGTAGCTCAACATTTGGTGACCCCGACGTGATAAAAACAATAAATAAATATAAAATTGATCATCTTTTTAAACATTAAAAAATTGCCATACAAATCGCGCGTCAATTCGGGCGCAAATTGCATGCACACACACACACACCTAAGCAAATTCACCGTTGGTTGCTGCTTGTGTGACCCGTTGCATTATCGTCTTGTGATCTTTTCTGTCGTTGCTTAGAACAGTTGGAAATCGATCGTTGCCCTTTTCGTCATCTTTGCATTCTCTCTGATCGCACCCAATTCGTGGGTCCGCAACCGCAATCAACTGCGATTTGATTGTCTGCAATTCGGCAGTGACTGTTAAACCTTTTGTGAAAACTGTGCGAGCATCCCAAACTGTAAATCAAACTATAGTGCGTGCAAAACTTTGAGCTCGTCTGTGCATATAAAAACTGTGGCCGATTTTCTCGCTTCTAAAACTGTAAGCTATTTCGGTTTGAGTGTCTTTTGTGTGGCTCAGTGCATCTAAAACGGTTTGCAAATTTATTTGGATTAATAAAATGGTAAACGATGACTTACCTCCAGCCGTACCGGCTGACCAGAGTGCGATTTTCTTTAAGCGCAAAGCAAAATCCATTGAGAGCCAAGTTCAGAAAATGGGTAAAGCTATTGAGCCGGGTAAGATTGGCGCTCTCAGTGAAGAGGAATTGACAGTGCGTTTAAAATCCCTTGAGTGCGCTCAAGAATCGTTTAAGCAAGCGCATAACCGTTTGGAGGAATTGGATTTCGATGAGATCGGCAGTGAGGTGCGGGAGACTTTTGATGAGACCGCAGTTCTTTTAGAAGCTCGCTTGCGCCGTGAAATAAATAGGCGTCAGATTGCCGCGCCTCATTCTTCAACAATGCGCAATGAACAAACCGGAGAAACTCACACTGGCATTGTCCACAACCGATCTCGTCTACCTGAGCTTAAACTTCCCGAATTTAGTAGTGGCTACACAAAGTATACGAATTTTTCGTCCATGTTTACCGCAATCATCGACAAGGATCCTAATTTATCGAATGTAGAAAAGCTGCAGCATTTGCGGTCATGTCTAAAGGGATCTGCATTAGACACAATTTCGTCGTTGGAAATTAGCGATGCTAATTATGATATGGCTGTAGAATTGCTGAAGAAACGTTTTAATAATCAACGTCTTATATTCCAGGCACACGTCACTGAGATTTTGGGTTTGGAGCGGGTCGATTCGCCATCAGCTGTGAAACTTCGAGCACTGTCAGATACCGTCAACGCCAACATTCGCGCATTGAAGACCCTGGGCAATATGGAGCAGATTGCTGGGTGCATCATCGTGCATAGTCTGCTGCAGAAGGTGGATAGCGTAAAACAGGCCAAATGGGAAGAGACAATGCCGTTGAATGTCATACCTACTTGCGAGGAATCCACAAAATTTTTGGAGCAGCGATGTCAAAAACTGGAAAATGTGGAACATGCTATGGCAACATATGCGCCTAGTCGTCAGGTGGGAAAGAGTAGCAAAGAATCTAACAATTGTAGAAAATCCCTTGTCGCTACTAACTCTAAAGAAAATGTCTGCATTTTCTGTGACACTGCAGGCCATTTTATATACAGTTGTTCTCGATTCGGGAACTTATCACCGCAGCTGCGCCTTCGAGAAGAACTTTTTAATCAAATATATAATTTCCATTTGTTCGATAACCTTTGCCATATTCCCGGCAATTTTTGGTATTCCACGCATAGAGCTTCTCTCCCCTATTTTCTACAAAATGCCCCACAACGGATTTTATAGCCTCATCATTGAAAGTTTTACCATTTAAGGAGTTCTGCAAAGATCGAAATAAATGGTAGTCTGAGTGCAAGGTCAGGGCAATATGGTGGATGCATCAAAACTTCCCAGCCAAGCTGTCCCAGTTTTTGCCGGGGCCATCAAAGATGTGTGTGGTCTGGCGTTGTCATGATGGAAAATGACACCTTTACGATTGATCAATTCTGGCCGTTTCTCGTTGATGGCTGCATTCAATTTGTCCAGTTGTTGACAGTAAACATCCGAATTAATCGTTTGGTTCCTTGGAAGCAGCTCAAAATATACCACACCCTTCCAATCCCACCAAACAGACAGCATAACCTTCTTTTGGTGGATATCAGCCTCTGAAGTGGTTTGAGCTGGTTCACCATGCTTGGACCATGATCGTTTTCGATTAACGTTATTGTAAACAATCCATTTTTCATCTCCAGTTATGATTCGCTTTAAAAATGGATCGAATTCATTGCGTTTAAGATGCATATCACAAACGTTGATTCGGTTTGTTAAATGAATTTCTTTCAATTCATGTGGTACCCAAATATCAAGCTTTTTCACCAGTCCAAGACCTTGTATGTGATAATGAACGGTTGATTTTGGTATATTTAACTTCTCTCCTATCTCACGCTCAGTTAGATGACGATCCAATTCGATTAATGCTTTGATTTGGTCATCATCAACTACATTTGGCCGACCTGAACGTGGCTCATCTTTAAGTGAAAAATCTCCAGAACGGAATTTGCGAAACCAATTTGGACACTGTCTTTCTTTTAAGGCTTTATCACCATACACATCACGTAACTTTTTAGCAACTCTCTCTGCGCTTTTCCTTTACGGAAATAATAAAGTAAAATATGACGAAAATGCTCTTTTGTGGACTCCATATTAAAAAGGGCGCCAATCAAACAAATGTAAACAAAATTACGCGCTTTTTTTCTAAAGCAAGCTAATAGTGACAGCTAATAACTGACAAAAGAAAGAATGCAATTACAGAGTCACAACAGTTAAACAAATTATAAAGCATTACTATATGAAAAATCCGCAATTACTTTTTGGGCAAC